>JAPYYZ010011405.1:0-12407 GCA_030522705.1 Eretmocerus eremicus | reverse complement strand
GGGCATTGTCTCTTCATTTTAGACCTAGTACACCCTAATTCAGACTAAATCTGATTTTTCTCATCTCTGGGGACTGCTGTATAGTGAATGGGTTAACATTTCGTATAACTGCCGAGCTGATCGGTTGTAAGGACTTGTAGCCACCTAATCATAGTAAAACTTCGATATCTCGAATTTCGATCTCTTGAAATACTCGAGTCGATCTCACCCAAGAAACCTTGATGCAGGCACATCTTGATAAGCCGAGTTCTCGATTTCGATAGATCGAATTTCAAACTTCGATAGGTCAATTTGCGAACTTTCACAGGCCAAATTTTGAAGTTCGATTGATCGAAATCCGATTTGACCTATCGGGATTCGGTAATCGATTTATTGAAATTCAGAATTCGACCTATCATAGTTCAAAAATCAACTCATTAAAGTTTGATATTCGATCCATCACAATTGATTGCTCGACTTATTAAGTCATGATCAGATTGACGTTTCCTCACCGAGATCGACTCGAGTGTTTCGAGAGATCGAAATTCGAGATATCGAAGTTTCACTATAATCCGCCGGCCACGAGTCCTTCAACCGATCAGCCCAGCAGTTTTTCCGAAATAAATCGCAGACAATACACATTTATCAGTGTATGGCCAGTATAGGCATACATAGGCATACCTGTATTTGAAATTTTAGATGTGTTTGAAGGTTAGGCGCACGAAGGAGATCACGCCACCGCGGAGAGGATCATCGCGCGCGAATCTCGCGACCGAGCCGTGCCGCTCGCGGAGGAGTAATTTTGTCGTGCACGCCGTAAGCGATAAGTGGCGTTAGTTATGGTTAAGGCACGTTCAAGGCCACCGACGCCGTAGCCGATTCGAGAGATCGGCCAGAGCCAACTGCTGCTGCTGGCTGCTCGCTCGCCAAGGCGACCTTCGCGGAGAATTATGATTCCGGTAAGAGCAAATCATTGGCCTCGAGCCGATCTCGCAGACCGCCGCTCGCACTCTCTGTACCTGTATGTGCCCACCGTACACCTCTACGTACTCACACACGTACATCTACGTGAACAATCGATATGGCTTTGAGAGATATCTCCGCGCGCAGAGAGAATCGAGCAAGGGGTTCGATTCTGGCGAGAGAGGTTATAGCGGGTGCGCATAATCGGCTGCGCAGAGAGAAATTCGAGCGTATAATTTTGCGCAACACGCGACGAGACGAATAGGTGTATTACGAGGAACGGCGAATTATCGAATCTGCTTTCGCAAGCCTATAACTCTCCGCACGCACCGATTTCAGAACACCCGGCGCTTATATCTTTACCTGCTGCACCCTGTGCGTGTGTGAGTGCGAGCGAGCGAAAGCGCAAAGAGCGAAGGCTACGCGAGCGCCGAGTCAACGGGACTTGACGGATGTTTGCGCGTTGGCGGACATCTCGACTCTTTCTATATATACAGGGGGTCCCTGTCGTTTCGTGACCTTTATCCCGTTGAGGCTGAGCTTTGGTGCAAGTCTGTGCGGTTGGCAGAGTGGAACTGAAACGCTCGTAGACTGAATTTTGCCACATGCCAGTCCATTCCTCCTATATCCTTATTGAATCACTGAAGCGTCGATTTCAATTCACATTTAAGAGCTTTTTTTCTCACATCAAGCTCGCTACTTGTAAGAAGTACTTGTTGAATCAGAAAAAAACTGGTAGCTCAGCGTTTATGGAGATCGTTCAGTTTTTTAACAATCAAAGCTTTTTTGCTCGACACTTGAATTGTATGTTCGATACATAATAGATGATACCATGACGTGTTTGATTTTGTTTCTTTGATATCTGACATATCAGTGGGTTCTCATGCGCTCATGGCGGCTATTGCCCAATTAATCTCACGCCTGCCGGTATAAATGAAGTGCGAATCGTAATCATCGGCTTTGAGCCACTGATTCGATTACTCAACCATCTTATACTGGAAATAATGATAGATCTGTGCGTGAATAAATTATAGGATAACAAAATGTGCGTGACTACACAACGAGTTTAGTAACCTAAAGTACGCTGTGAAAAAACATATTGTTCTGGAATTTATTCACTGGTTTCTCTCTTCACTGCTTCGATTCGATGTGCGATGAACAATGGTCATCAAGGCCTCCACGTTTTTTTTTAGTAAAAACAATTGAAATTTCCTGATAGGGTCATCAACCGAAATCAACCTTCATAATAAGACTAGCTGTATATAGTTTCTTCCTATAACCAAGATTTCCAGTGGATGTGGTCATATTAAACAAGTCTCGCGTCGTCAATATTAATTGCGGTGAACTCGTTTAATCGAATTCACTCAGATATCCCCGGCAACTCCATCAAAGTCTGCAGAGGTAGCAACGCCTAATGGAGAAACTGCTGTTATTGGATAATCAATGATAACTAGACAGCTGAGTCCATGCAATATGGACGAGCCGTGCGCCGAGTTCGCGCGCTGAATCTAGTTTGATACAAAACTAGTGCGCGAACTCGATTTCAATATTCAAACGGCCTACACCTTGTCTCGCGTCTGAACGTGCCAACGGTATCTATTAGCACTTCGAATGCGGACAAAATTTGCAACCATATGGCTTTGGAATTGACACGAGATCCCATAAGCTCGTAACAACTGAAACATTAATAGACACTAGCCAAGTTTGACACAAGGCAACTTGAATTCGCAATCAAATATTCCAATCATCTCGACTTGATCCTATCGTCGAATGTATATGAATAATGGCGCTCATTCGCGAGGTCATTGAAGAAGTTGATTGGACGTAACAGATGCCTCTAGGAGTTAAGAGGACGAGTTTACCTCGTGCAGCTCCTAAAAAGGCATCAGCGCGCGAGCCGCCGTCAAAGAGAGAGATGAGTGCGCTATGGGCTTGCGGGAGAAAAAGGTGCGCAGGGAGAGAGAGAGAGAGAGAGAGAGAGAGAGAGAGAGAGAGAGAGAGAGAGAGAGAGAGAGAGAGAGAGAGAGAGAGAAATATCCGCGAGGGGCATCGAGAAAGAGAGGGAGGAAGATACTTATCAAGCTGTTCTCGATCGTTCACCCTTAACCTTAGAAGACTGATGCAGAATGTATGGGTAGGCATTTAATGTGAGCATCACGAGATCATTACTCCAGGTATTTTAATCGATGCTTGCATACCTTAGATACGAGAGGAGGTGGATGCTCTCGAGGTCTGGCCGGTCTTTCTCCCGGATACCGACTTCTTCAGAGGTGTACAACTGCTTACATGACTTCCTTCAAATCCAGGAATATAAGAGACATGTAAGAGTATTCTTCATGATTATTGACCCCAAGCCTGCCGGCGAATGAGCGATTCTCAGCTAAAAGACTGTAGAACCAGTAAAAGATGGAATATTCAGGATTGATTTAAAATTATGAATTGAGGAATCGGGCAAGAATGCCGATCAACTTCTGCGGAGTGAGATTTCGTTGTTTTAAATTGGTAATCATTTTACATCCTATAGGATCTTTTCGTTGGTTGATCAATCGTTATAACGATTGATTAAGCCGATCTTATCACAGTTTTTGAGTGGTCGGCTTGGTGTTCGGTATAGTGCTCAATTGAATAAAATCTTCATATCCCAGCCAGGTCGCATGCAGGATTTCAATCAATAAACATCTTTCGAAGCATGTGCTACTTATCATGTTAGCTTTGATTTTACGCTAGGCAGAATATCTTAGTGTGTTAAAAACTTCATAATAATATTTATAGCTCGTAGTTAGACCGGGGATACCAGCGCCATAGGTGTTTGAAAATTGACAAGATTTGGGTGAATATAGGAAGATTGAAATCTTCTCTCTTGTTCAAGGTCGCCATTTCACTTTTAATTGATTGGGGGACCGATTCCTCCGGCACCAAAGGATAATCTCTACACCGATAAACTTCATTCATAGTCGAGGAGCACTTGTTTCCAATGTCACAAGAATATCTGAGTCTCTAATTATAGACGAGATCTCCTTTGTGATAGAACCAAAATGAGGATCGAATACAGACAGTTCGATCCATTCCAGATAATCATGTACTGATCTGATCATTATGGCATTGATTAAGAAATCCCTGAGTGCAAAGAAATCACCTCGGAGATCACTCATGTAGGAAGATCAGACAATGATTTCAAACCAACAAATTGATGTCCCGTGTCGAAAACTCATCGTCAAATCAGAAAAGGCCATCACTGTTGAGGAAGAATGTGGAAAGGAAAATTATACCAATAGAAGATGTCACAGAAGAGATGAAAAACTTGTTCATCCATATTGCTGTAGTTAGGCTTCGTGGAAAGACTAATATTTCAAATCTCCTGAATGTTTTGTCTGATGGGCTATTTCGATAAGTGACCTTGCGAAGAGAACGAAAATTCTGCATTTACAATATTTTCTAAATATGCCATTGCCATTCCGCGAGAAACTGACAGGCAACAAAGGCGAAAGAAACTTATGAATAAGGAGAAGAGCATTTCGATACAAATATTTGATGTCTCGTCCAGGTCGTGCTCGCATTCCTTGCCGAAAGTAGAGCAGTGTTGATAAAAGATGGGGGCTTCTTCATGCGAACGATTCAAGCGCAGACATCCCATTAGGAGACTACTCGTCATTTTGTTTTGTCAATGTGATGATTCACTTTCATTTGACCCACTAACATGAACGCGTTTGAATAGACACTGTTATTATAGCGATTCATAATCAGTTTTCTGCTTATCCATCAGGCAGGAAATCAGCAATAAATTGCTGGCTTGCAACTGCCTGTGTTGAAGAACTATCTTCCTTGACATTAACGAGTTTCACAATAAGATAACCTGTATCTTGACCTTGGACCCACTAAAGACAGAAATCGCTCAAATAATCAGGAATATATATGAAAACAAATATCTTAACACCAAAAAATTCACGATGAAGTGTCCACAACTACTATTATGTACAGTAGTGCAACAACACAAGAGAGAGATTTGCCATTGGCGTTTACTCTGGTAACTACTGCTCATATTTCCATGGATGCAAAAGAAATCTCGTTTGAATAGATCCTTAGACATTCTCTGGATCGAATTACATTTCGTTATTCGCAAAGCTGCAGCTATCGCGAACTACATTATTCATTTTTGTTCTGGAGAATCAATTGAGGCATTCGTTCACGTAACTCATCCTCCCAAGCATCCTCCATTACCCTCAAGTCTACCCGCAATAATACTCTCCCGACCGTCCAAACGTCAGTCTCCCTCACATCTACCATGAAATTCTGATATAGCATCTCGAATGCGCGCCTCGGCTCTGTAGTCATTAACTAACTCGTTTCAGCGGGAGGCAGAAGTCAGTTAGAAGTCATGGAACTACATTCATGAATGTGCTTGGAGCATGAAAGGCGCATCAAACTACGTGCACGATTGTGCTTGCAGCGTGAAAAATCTTGAGAAACTCAACGTATAGGCTACATGGAACCGAGAACATTACTGTACATTCTATAGCGGAAATGGTCTCTCTTGGCAGCTTGACCAGAAACCAGCTAGCGAGAAAACGAAACGGACATGAGCAACCTCGTCAACCCTTCCAGCAATCTCCTACCTCGGATGCATTACACTGACGGAATAAGGTGTCATGGAATAGAGCGAATAGTCATCAGAACGATTTCACGCCGCGTACCTTAGCAGCGAATGAAGTTGACAGCTCAAGATTGTGCTGACTGTTTCATATAATCAAATTTAACCTTCAAGCTTACCCATATTATACAAAAGGTATGGAAGATATATTGAGATTTCCCATTTTTGACTGTGATGTGTGAGATTCCCGAGGTCGCATCAGAAGATCTTCGCTATGATACATGTCAAAAGAAAGGTGTCTTTTGCGAGGTCTTTTGTGGAAAAAAAATCAGGCAGAAAAGCCAGCTTCACCAGTATTCTGCTTAAGTACTGTATCATAACGGTTGTATGAAGAGCTGGATGAAGACAGAAAGAATTTTAAAGGTGTCATGTAAGTAATTTCAGAAATCTTAGCAGAGAGATGGCTTTACCAGTCAGACTGCCACACAAAACTGCTTTACAATGTTTTCTGAGACATGTTTACCATTTTTGGAAAAACTTACGTTGGTGAGAGAATAATTTAAATGACATAAGAAAGAAGAGCAGTCCACCAATTTGAAAACTCACTGCTTGCTTTTTCGTCGAAATGTCTTCAGGTTCTTCCACGAGATATTTCCAGAACTTTGTCTTCCGTATCAGAATGAGGCTGACAGGGGCTAGTCCGCCCATACCCCCTTGCCTGCATATCGAGCAATTTTCGCGACAGCATGATTTGGGTTCGGAACCGTCCCAACCTCAAGTGTTGAAGTCGATGCGTACGGTGCTAAATGGTTGATTCGTCGATAGGCGATGGCCGCGTGTCGACCGAGGCGTCGCGGTGCATTAAAAAAAGTGACGGGGCAGCCACTGCATAAGCCCACGCACAGCCGATAGAAAGAGAGAGAGAGAGAGACGAGTTGATTGATGTTAATGGCGCAAACGAGCCAGGAGTGTGCCTCTCTCTCTCCTACTCTCGATCGGCATCGAGCAGCACCAATATAAGCGCCTATACATTGGTCCGAGCATTGGTCGCCGCTATGCAGCGATATCGAAACGCAGCGATGCCGAACTAACTGCCACTCGATCACGCCACGGTGGCCTATTCCAATTCGAGTATGATTGTTTGCCCATCGGCCGCCTCGTGGGGAAATCTTTTTTCCCGCGCCCCCTGTGTATATATACGTATATATCGATGCAGGAAAAACTCTTCTATGCAGCTGAGTTGGATGCAGCGAGCACCGCAATCGCGGGTCAATTTTTTTCTCATCGTGTGGTTCACGCGCATTTTCTTTGATTCTTTTTTTACCCCATAGCCCCCCTCAGCTCTGGCTCTCTATCATATTGCGGTGATGGGTAAACAGGGGTCGTGGTACATTCTGGCATCGAGATCAAAACAAATCAATTAGCGTGTATCGGATGTACGTGAGTGGAATTTGTTTTTCGTAAATAGAGAGAGCGAGAGAGAGAGAGAGAGAGAGAGAGAGTTTGTGTGGGAAAATGGAGATTGCAGCCGCAGTCGAGTTCATGAATTTTGTTTATTCGTCGAAATTTGATTGTATACGCCCAACCCCAGCTTCGCTGTTCCAATACTTTTTTCCTTTTTATTTATGCATTAATTGGGTGCGATTAGCTAGTCACGTATTTGATGGGAGAATGTCAATTCAGAGCTGTGGATGGAAAGCTATTCGAGCCTATGGTTATCGTTCCGTGGGCTCAAAACCGCTGAGGGTTGGTCTTGATTGATTTCCTGGGAAAGTGCGCGGTCGACGGCCATGGTTTATTTTGAATCTTGGAAACGAATGGCGTATATTATCCATCATTGAGAATGTTATAAATTCAGAGTCAAGTTGATTGAATGTCGAACATATTGCCAAATATCTCACTACGCATAACCTAATCAACAATAGAATACAAAAATCTTCTCAGGCGATTTTTTCAAGCTTTTGAGTCGATCGAATCCAAAAGCATGAGGCCCAAATATGAATTGATATCATGATGTTTGAAATACTAAACAATGAATTTCATTTGGGAGAGGAGTGATCTGATCCATTCTACATGACGGAATTCGCTCGGGCCAGAGTTCCAAATTGGCAATGACGCAACCTTGGTCAAAATGTACTATTTCCAATCTCTGGCCAAAAAAGCATGTTTTGGGACGGGACTCGGAGCTTTTGTAATGAAAAAATATATCCATGCATGCAAAGCTCGCATGGCTATTTGGAGAACGAGAGTCTGGCCTTCCTCGCCTCGCTCACGAATTCAAAGGTCCCAAAACTCAATACTTTAGAAATCGTTTCGAAAATTTACTCACGAGGAGAGTGCATGACCTCTGGATCATGAGTTTGGCTGAAACTTTAGGAGTAGTCTCCGTTTGATGAAAAAGATGATATCTAAAGCCTCATGGTCTAACACTCAATCTTTTTCGAGATGTGTCCCAGAATGTGAGTACTGCCACTTGCAATGTTAATGACATGGGCTATAACTCAAAAACGCTTGAGCGTTAGACCCCGAGGTCTCAAATATCATCTTTTGGTACCAAAAGGAGACTGCTCACGAAGTTCCAGCCAAACCCGTGATATGGAGTTGTGGCGCCTCCTAGTCAGTGGTGCATTTTACCAACCGCCGGCGGGAGGGGGGGGGGGGCTATTTATCTGAAATATTATATTGTATTATACCAAACGAATTCATAATGAAGGTCGATTAGGTAGAGCTCTCATGTATCTTTGATAAATCGAGAATATCTCCTAGACCACCAACTTACCGCGAGTCTCTCTATCATTACAGTCCAAAACAACTCGCGATATCTCGAATGCATTCAAACATCGCGTCTCAGACAGTACATCCGTTTTCATAAAACGTGACTCTCCATTTCAACGTCCAGTCACGGCTGCATCTCTCGAATGAGTAAAAATCCGCCTCCCTCGAAGCGATTTACCTCTTCATTGCTCGATACTCAACTGGAAACGCCTTTTCTCGCCAAGTGCAAGGCTAACCTCTACAAACCCTCGCTTCGGACTAGCGCGTATCGAACTCTCCACCTCCTCCTCTCTATCGCACCGCAAACCAGACGCATCGAGACTGCAGTACAGAGCCGATCAGCTGAGAAAAGCCAAGCGAAGCAGAGAAGCGAAGCAAGATTCGATCGGCCACTGTATATACCTCGGCCCCGGATCCTATAGATCGGCCGCGATCGCTCGTTAATGCCTCGGCCTGCCTCTACACACCATATCCTCTAACCGCGAGTCCTGAAAAACGAGGAGAAGGATTGCCCTCGGGATCCTGGCATCACTCCTCGATACTTGTATATATACCTCCTCGCAATCGTCCATATACTCTCGGGGCAGCAGCTGCGGGAAAAAGTAGGCGCAGGTGCGATTCTCCGATCATCCTCATTTCTCTTCGTCTGCTTGTGCAACAGGCCCGCGGACACCGCTTGACACTGCTCTCTCTCTCCTTCTCTCTCTGTATATACCTTCCACACCGATCTCCATTTTCGACGTGGAAACTCATCAATAACCATACGATGCAACCTTTCCAATCGATTTTTAATGATGTCGCGCGTATACTATGGATATATGCTCCCGATGGTCACGCAACGCATTCGGTGTGGCCCTACAGCTGTTCTTTGTGATGGAAAATGCAGAGGGCGCTATGGTTTCCGGCGCACATCTCGATGTCTAATACGCTACAGCTTCCGGCTGTGCATGGTATACTCGCCAGTGCAACGTTGCGCATCGCGTATATGGCGGCATTGTTGGTGCATAAACAGTGCGTGCGCGAGTTCCCCCGTTGATTTCACGATATCGCGACAGAGCGCAGCGTGGAAATTCTTCATTCACACTTCCATCAATCATTCCGAGCGAAATGCGCTGTACATGCGTATTATACACGTATGTACGCGGGAGTTGTATTCTCTCCGACGAGTTGTCTCGATTCGCTTTGGCAACAGCTGCTGCGCCGCATCCGCTTGTTTGGTGCACGCGGTACCTAGTGGATCATCACAATGCGTTATTCTTGAGATTGATTTTTCGAAATTCAAAACCGCGCTGAATTGATAGTTCCTGGAGCTGGATGAGGGTGAGTTCTATTTGTTTTCCCGAGGATTGAGGCTCGAAGCATTATACGTGAATATCGCGTACGCAAAATTGATTCCGATGACGATGTATGGACGAGTTGATGGAGAAAATTTTCCCGGTGGTGGGATAATTGCGATGATTCAGTATTCATCAAATAGAATAGTTTATCAGAGAGAGTTGCGAAAGTTCTTGTAGAAGAATTTTTTCTGACGCCGCGCTGTACCTATAGTGGAAAACTCTAGCCGCATAATAGATGTTTCGATGATACAGGAGCCACTATTGAACCCGCGGAAACAAAATGGGCAAAAAAGGTCGTGCGCGTGCTATCGATGTATTTGCATATTCTAGCGAATATAATGATGCGCATGACTTACAATAAATTTCACGCAATTACTCCGCTGGATGGAAAACTTCCATTTAAATAACATAAGCTAAGCGCCTTTGTAAATTGGACAAGTCAATATCACACACAGAGTGAATTCCGATGCATGAGATTGATATAGAGAATGGATTTGTAATGATTTCATGATAACTCACCCCATTCCTTCTGATAAGCTATTCAAACCTACTGATACCACTTAGTATACCGGAGTTAACAAAATTTCTATATCGAAATGGGGCGAGCCTGAAACGCAAATTCACTAATGATGAACTGACCATCACTTTTTATACTATGTCGGTTATTATTGACCTCAGAGCGAATGTGAAAAAATCAAGGGTTGAAGGAGCATTCGCACGATGAAATAAAAATGTCTAAGATTTTCATCCATTAGTTCACTCCCTCTCAATATTTCAAGGATAGTTTAAATTTACCCACGCGAGGCTAAACTGGAAGTCGAGTGCAGTTTTACGAGTTCTAATTGAGAGCGATCTCTTTGACATGAGCAAACACATCATCGCGAGAATCAACGTATTTTGAAATATGTGCGGAAGTGTGTAAGCATACCAGCGCATACGAGAACGTCAACGACCGCTGACATCGCAAAGCTCGATGCATCCGGGCATCAAAACTGAATTGGACGATTTCCCGCGATTTTCCAAGGTCCGCGTGGTGTCAGTGCTCCCCTCGGTGCTCCGCCAAGGCCAAAAAGCTCGGAGCGGAATCTCGCTTACCGCAGAGGTCTTGATGAAGTCTTCAATGCCCCCGATGCACCAGCTTCTTCAAAATAGCAGCGCCAAGTTTCGAGCTTGCGAGCTTGCACAGCTGTCCACGAGCTTTTTGCAAATCCTGATGGTGGATAAACATCACTGGAAATTTTTTACACGTTTCAGGGAAAATACGCTCTTCTTTGCTAGCACGCTCTTTATAAAAAGTATAGTTCCTCGTTCACTGCTCCTTATTCTTTCGCAGAACTTATTGCGGCTTTGGGTACCCGAGAGCGCGGGCTATTCGAACGCTTATTCTACGCTTCGCTGCAGATTATGATGACTATTGGGCTGCAAATGTACTTCGTGGACGATTCGCGCCAGGTTTGAGCGATAATGACTCAAACTTGGCTCCAAGCAAGACAGAAACGATTAATGCGGTTTCCGTAATAGCCGCGCGGTGTAAAATAATAGCGGAAGTACGTGAAAACGACCGGAGGCATCTTGTTGTATAGGCGTCGATTGCCGCGAGCCGCGTTTTGGTATAGTGGAGCGACTCCTCTAGAAGGAATTCAGCATAAAACATTTAATTGATTTCGTTTTTGTAATCTTCCTTTTGTACTTCGTCTTTGTAATCTTCGAATTGGAGCACGATGCTAAGCGCGACCGTCCGAGATTACTTACTCCTGTGAAACGCAAAATGAGTTCCAAGCACAGCTATTGACCTATCCAAGAATTAATCCTCAAGTGATCGGCAACTTTGCTTCACAGGAGGAAGGAAGCTTGCGACCGACACCTGTGCGGCTTTGCAGTCCGTGACAGGTGCCCTGTCTCAAAATTCGCTAAAGTTCAACTCCACACTCGCATTGGGCTCTTGTTACTCATTCATTCAATCAAAATCTTCCTACCCGCCCACTACTCCTATTGCTACATGTAACCACGTTGTATCACCAGTTTGTAATCAAAGTACAAAATCTATCTTTTCGATACACTGTGCGGAAATCGTTGACCTCACCTCTAACATCATTCAAGAAGGAAAAAGTCAAGATAACCAGTCCCAACATTAATCCAATTGTAACGTAGAAGTCTATCTAATCTAACGTAGAAATCGTATTGAAAAATGTTCGTGTTACCATGTGAAATGAGTAACCTTACATTTTGTTCTATAAAATGTTTATTTCACGTGGAGAATTATTGGAAAACTACCTACGGAAAATACTTTATCTCAAAACTCAATCACTCCTCCACTCGTTGAGTTCACTTTTTCTTGTATGATATCCTTGTACTTGGCATCACTACAACGCTACATCACAGATCGCCGATAGCCCACGCGATACACTCTGTATCGTCTGCATACCACAAATTATGCGCTTGTTGCAAAAAGAGGTTGCAATCAGTGTTTACAGACTCAGCGGCCATTGAGCGGGTGTACTGTACCGAGTACTGTACGCAAGAAACCTCGCGCAAAACATACCTGTATCATAGAAAATAGATTTTCCCCTCTTCGGAACTCACAGGCCTTTTTGGCTTATTACAACTTGATCACCTTTCCTATAAAAGGAATTTGAGCCTCAAAAATTAGATAAGAAAACATTGGATTCCAAAAAAGATGTTTTTAAGTACAGAGGCAGTGTCACCTCGGAGCAATATCTTTGTCTATGGTGGTGCAGCTTCCTCACAATGACAATAAATAAGCC
>JAPYYZ010011398.1:0-12593 GCA_030522705.1 Eretmocerus eremicus | reverse complement strand
TCGGTCGAGTCGATGATGAGGGCCAGCGCCGAGCGAGTTCAGCGCGAGGGCGACGGCACGCACCCCGCCGGCGGACCCATCGTCGAGCTCGTCACGGTGCGGCCGGTGCCCTCTAGCGACTACAGGCCCAAAGAGGATCCAAGATTCTACGCACTTGCGTGAGTAATTCCTTTTGACACGCCCAATCTTGATTTTATTATGAGATTCTCATTCTGAGTTCTGAGTCGGAGTGCATCTGGACAAAGTCAGTACGAGCGAAAGTGTCACATCTGGTGGATAACTCCGGAAATGCTTTGAGGTGGAAGGAATATATGGGTTTTGGCCCTCACACAAATGCAGCTGCGTGTCTGTATACCATAAAAATGCGAGGGCTCTTTTGAACTACTTTTTTTTAATCAATTGATTCAGAGGAAGGAAGAATGGTGCCATTTTATCCATCAACGTAGGCGATTTTTGTGTACAGATAGTATACAAAGCTAGGCTTGAAGGTGGACGTTGGGTAATCATCGCTACACTGGCTATCGTTCAGCTTTGTTTCGAGCAAATCGAAGAGGCGGAGATCGAGGTTGGAGCATTTGCGGAGCAGATAAGAGAGAACGACGTTATACTATCGTGCTGAACTGTTCAACCGAGTGAAAGCAATCTTAGATTCTGAACACTCGGTTCGATAACGGCATGGCCAGTTCACGTGAGTGTAATGTGTTTCTAGATCCGAATCGTAGATTATGCGTGAATTTGCACCATCTAGAGTTCAGAAGCCACTCAATTAGCTTGCGAGATGAGAGAGCTAACGTTACTGAAGTGGCTTGAAAGATTTAATTTACGACGCTGGGTTGAAGATCTCGCGGTCCATTGTTTTCGCTGGAATTGTCACGAAGTATAACTTTCAAATAAATGAATGAATGTCTTGTCTGACTACTCAATATGATGAATTTGTCCCTCAGTTAGTGGAGTGGAATCTGGCAATGCCATACTATCACACGCTACCTCGCGTCAGACCGTCACATTGTGAAAATTTTCAATTTTTAGTATCGCACCAATGCACCCTGACTTACCAACGATCAAATGCTTGGACCATACGTTATCAAATCTGAATAAGAAAATCTACCAACGAATTGAGAAAACGGGTGTGGAATATAAGAGAGAAGCTTACTGCCTGAAATGCAGCATCTCCGAAAAATGCAATCCCTCGGATATCCAGTTAGTTTAAACGGTATTTCGTTATTTAGGCGCCGTTGATGGGGAAACTTTTTCCCTGACGCGCGAGAGTTTGCTCCCCTGTTATTTTTTTTAACAAGGAGGAATGGCTTTTATACCGAGGCGCGGAGATTCGAGCGGCTAACTGGGTCTAATCTGCTCGACAACGAGGTTGAAATTTCATTTTGTGTACCTCTGCATCAATTATGTTCCCTGGAATAGCCCGAGATCCTGCAGCACAATGCAGCCCCGTCGAATTCCTCCCCAACTTCTATCGAGTGCTTAGGAGTCCGCGAATTCCTATACGTAAAGTTAGCTGCCCACTTATCTCACGCCTCACTCTTTTTTCTGGCTATTCCGTAAAGTTGCTACCATTCCTTCTAAAGAAGGGAATGGGACGTTATGAGACAGGGGCAATTTTGAACAAATTTTCATCATTTGACAATAGGTAAGTCGTGAATGACTCATCGAGATCTTTGCTGCGTTGGGGGGTGATTGAGTAACTACATTGAAAGCTTTGCCGTATCGATGCCAATTTTTAGAAATATTATCGTCGTTTTTTCAAATGGCAAGGATACACGTGAGCTTCAAGAAAACGAAGCAGCCCTCAAAATCTCAACATTTATCCTCCGCATCTCCAAACTTATCTCAACTCGTCCAATGTTTTCCAAATCTCTAGCCACGAAAACCATCAGTCCTATCTTGATTATTCAAGCAAGTTCAATATCACCTCACAAAGTGTATCCAAAGACTTCACCGATTGGGGCGATCCTGTCCAATTCATGTTCATTTTGAATCCCGAAAAAATCTATGGACCCCAAAGTGTTGGGCAGCGGAAATTATTCCTCTAGTCAATTCTTGAATCATATTATGAGATACCATCGCGCGCCCAAGTTCGATTGCCGCCACTCAACTGGGAGTCGAGTAATGTCCTCAGCACAGCAAATATCCCGAATAGGTTGAGACGATATAGCGCATGGCGTAACCAGAGTGGCGCGCCTCGTGAAAATTCCAAAGTCGATCTTCACGTAATATTCAAGTATCAAATTTACGGAAGCCATACTACTTCCTCTGCGAGCGCACCTGAGTACCGAGAGCCTGCCTCATTACACAATCTGCTTTCTGCGGTAGATTGTACATTGCCGAGCTTGCCGAGCTGCAGAGACGCAATGTAGGCAAGCCCGATTTTCGCAGTGAGCCGTTTGGGTTTTGTTGGCATAGCGCACACATCGCGACTCGTATATACGCGGCTCTGAATCGACTTCATTCACAAAGTCCTTGTGCTCGTATGGATGGGTCTGCATGGGCGTACTCGAGTGTGAAAGTGAGCGCGTAAGAGGAGAATTTATCTACGCGTGGCTATTTTCTGCGCTTGTAGTCCGTGCAAAATATGAGCTGGATTGTAATTCGTGAGCTGCCGGGGAGACGGAGAAAGAGATGAAGATAATTTACTTCTCTCTTGAACGTTAATGTCGTCGTATAATATGCATACACTCTCGCGAAATTTGATTTAGAGATCGTGCGTAATGAGAGAAAATTAGCTGGTTGTCGAGATTACGAGCTGACTTTGGCTGTGAATTTATGAAGATATCGTCTCCTCGAGGCGCTTTCAATCCATATGGGAATCTATCCTCTCCAAGGAGGTCCTGATGAAATGGGGAGAAGATGTATAGAAAGGAAAAATAGTTCATGAATGTTGCGGCCCGGATTGTTGTCTCGTGTTTGTGAGCTCCAGGAACTCTTTTTCTGATACGCAATAGTTTTACTCCACACCATATTGAACGAGCAGAACTTTGTCTTACTGTTCTCATGAAATTCATTCGACAAGTTGAATGATCCTCCAAAAGTACTAATTGATCGAATTGATTGATTGAGCAGTTGAGGCGATGCGGAAGCCGTGCACGCTGAACTTTGGGATCAACTTACGAAGAAACTTCAATGATTTGGCTCAAACGAGGAGTTGACGAATACTTGTTATTGTCTAACTTGTTTTTGTCAACTCATCGTTCGGCCCAACTCAAAATTTTATTCGAGTGAAATTATCCTAAATGTCTGTCTATTAGATAGTTTAGGAAGTAAGTACATGCGGTGGTCTCACCATTCTCATTTTTCTCGTATTTTCTTTCGATTTGAGCCAAACGACGAGTTGAAAAATACAAGTTAGATAATAACAATGATTATACAAGTCATCTTTCGACTTCGATCATTGTAGTTCTTGCGTAAGTTGGTCCCAAAGTTCCATCTTCGCGATGCACGGTTCCCGCACCACCTTAAGGTGGTTCAGTCGTTGAAGAAAATATAAATTGAATTTTCTGAAACCTTGCACACTCGAAGTATTTGGTGTCTTAGGAATTATCGAATTTTTTCAGAATTTTTGATCGTGTATGAGTTATTAACTATCGAAATTTTGTAATTAGCATGGGAAAGATATGGGTTTGACCTCCTCCTTCAAATATCTCCAGAAAAAATAAATATTAAAATCTGGAGAAATACAAGATTGTTGAATCATGTAAGACAACTCTGCGAAATTCCATGTAAATTGCGTGTCTTGTTTAGGAGATATTGCGATCTATTTGGAAAGTGTTTGAACAAATTTGTTGGAAATTCGCCGGAAGTGATACGAGAGAAGAGAGGACATCCTGAAAGGCATGCTTGTGAATTTTCATTTAGATCGATCGATCCATTCTGGAGACATGGCTTTTACTATAGCGAGATTGGAATCTGTCTCTTTCGCACTCATACCTCCCTCTCTCTCTCTCTCTCTCTATCTTGTCGAGTTAACCACCTTAATTAACGTAACTTGAACATTCCAATCTCGACGGATTATTCAAATTTGCATGCTAACTGTCAAGAATTTCGCATAAAATTCAGTGGAATGCTTTATCCAATCGGGTCATTGAAATGCGTTTGTGTCGAAAAGAGCGGTATTTTGAGAGCCAGTATCTCTGTGCGGGAGATATTCTTCACTCGATTAAAAACAGTCGACTCATGATCTCATCAATTACGAGATATTCATTCATCGCTTTCACTACAAAAGTATTTCTCCATCATTTTGAAGGATTTGCTCCCGTCTACCTACCCAACAGAATTGGGCTCAAAAGTTTTTCACTCTTGATTCATATATTCGAATCGAGGCTTCAAAATAAAATCACAAACGGCTTTATATATTTTCTCAGCTCATACAAGCTAATACAAACGCAAATGAAAACGAAAATACATGGGACCCACCTGTGGGCCTTATCGCCATGAACTTGTTGAGCATACGATTGCAATACATCAATGCACCTCCACACCAAGCTTCACAAGAGAAACTCATACAATCATCCAGCATCCTTTGAACTTGTACGAGTGAAATCCTCGCAAAGGAGATAGCGCTCACCGTCGCAAAATCTTTCAAGACGCCTGGAACAACGCGAGCTCAGGACAACCTTCAAGACCTGCAGCCGCAGAAATACGTCATCCGTCACCATTAGGAAATCGCGGGGGCAAACTCATTAATATAGCGCCGTCGTCGTCCTAAGTGCCATGCATTTTAAAACGTCACTCCATCTCGCGAAGCTCTCTGGTTATTATACGCGTACACTGGTTCACACGTTACATGCGCCCAACTGTTCTCTCGCGGTACAGAGCTTTTGGAAAAATGAGCCAAAGAGACGGAAAAGGATACGCCTCGTATCATCGGATGAATGAGTGTACAGGCGAGTCTCTTTCGTCTGCGGCTGGAAGACACGAGAAAGTACTTACGTCGGTACTCCTTCATGATCGAAACTCACAAAGTCGCGCAAAAAGTCCACTGAGAGATGTCGTTCTTGGACTCGCAGGAAAGAATCGCGAATAAAAGTTTGACGGAGGGGTGGTTGACCGCTTGCCCCCGTGTTCTTTGGTTGAGATCAGTGGAACCAACAAAAGTAGCCCCTTTCGCATTAGTGCTTATGTGTGAGAGAGTGGACGATGTATGAATTACGATATACGTAATCTCGACTCTTGTGTCGGTCGAAATTAGATTTGGATGAAACTTCGGATATGGTTAAGCTCTTCTCGGCGGTCGGCTATTCAGGCCATAGTGCGTCGAGAACTAACCTTGACAATTTTGAAGATTATTTAGCTTTTAAAGATTATTCGTCCTCTTCCCGAGCCAGATCACTCAAGGAAAGGCGGAACGCGCACTACCGTCAAGCATAAAATCAAATTTTTCTGGATCTCTCATCCCAATAAAAAACTCTCTCCGTCAAAATCCTCCGATGCAAGGTCACAACCTCATTAGACTTGGAGGTGCATATGTCGAAGTGGAATTGCATATCGATATATGAAAGAGTGAGCAAATTCGCTGAGAGGAGTCGTCAGATTAGTCGATATGCTTTGGCTTGCAACGGGGCCGATCTAATATATTTAATGATGCGATACTCCCGCAAGGGATAAACATATATTCGATCGTATCGATCGAGTGTCTAGATTGATACGTCTCTGTATATCGGGCGCTTTCTCCGGAGTGATATTCTGGGTTACATCCTGAGAACAACTGGGCATTAGACTCTGCGACCCTACATATCATCTTTTGGTGTCGAAAGGAGACTATTCTTGTAGTTTCAGTAAAATTCGTAGTCCGGAGGTCCCTTCCTGTTTTGTCGTAGAAAATTACATAGTAAAGCTGTTAGAGATATTCCATTCTCGCATTCAGAACTATTTCGACAGCTACAGCCGCAGAAGTTTGAGCAACGATGCCTATACTATACAGCAAATGTAACGAGATGCGCGTCGCTGTGAGTGTAAGCTCGCGTCTAACCCAACTCGGAATTGATCTACTTACGCTTGGCACATTGCGCTATGCAGAGTATACGAGAGCCGTGACATCGGCCTGAGACATATGCTCCTTAACGCTGCGGAATTGATACGTATACATCCGTGACTTGTAATTGGAACATCATGACAACGCGTAAGTGATTGCTCGACGATTGGATGGACAGCTGTGATGAAGTGGAAACATTCAACTCTATCACTAGAGCCTTCGTAACGTAATTCTGGATCGAGTGAATTATATTGTAGAGCTATCCGCGGAGGTTTTCACTCGTGATTGGCATGTAGGAAGTGAAACCTATCGCGATCATTTGATAGACGTAAGCTTTACGATATACTCTTGCTGGGATCAATAAACGCGCTGATAGCTATATACAACGTGATTATCCGGTAGCTGAAATGTCGACGATGTGAGCTGGCAGCTGTTGATACACTCCAGAGGACTCGGCGGATAATAGTCCCATTTTGTACGATTTTTTTGTGGTACTCGTCTTTTAGATTCAGAGGTTTTCTGGTAATGTGTGTTTTTACCTTGAATTTTATTTTTGGACGAAACCCCACGTGGGTGGGAACTCTTATCGGGAAAAGTAGCCCATCTGGCGATTGCGATGAATATCTTTGGGTACAATAGACTTTCGTTGCATTTGTATGAATAGATTTGTCTCAGCTGGACAGACAGCAAGAATCCTATAGAACTGCTGTTTGTGAACCTCGCTTCTGATGATATTGTTCTAGAAAAGTTGAATGTTTATATTATAGCCTGATACAAATTAATTTTTGATGGTCGATAGTGAAAGCTTTGGCCTTTAATTACATAACATATCCTGTCATTAACATCATGCTGGGAGATATTTGGGAAGATAAGTACTAATAATTGAAAAAAAGTATTCAACGTTGAATACTTTTTTTTTAATTATTCAAAGACGGTTTGGAGCAACCATGAGCTATTCAGCGTCTAAAGTTGAATATCACTAAATGTAAGTAAATGATTAAGGGCGCTCCACATAATCCAATCTTCATATTTTCATGTTCTTCACACAGAAAGATGGAGCGGAAGTAATATGTGTTGATGAGTACTACCACTAAATGTTTTGAGAAAGAAGTATTCAGAAATAAGAGTTTGTTCGACTGATATTTCAGTCAAAGAGTTGTTTCCTTCAATTTTATCTCCCCTATACAATTTGGGCAGTGTAAAGTCATATTTTCCATGTACGCTGAGCTGTCACTTTCAAATTATTCAAAAACAAAGTCACAGCTCGAATATAAAAATCGCCCCCTACTACACGTTTCTGTCACGCGAATTCTCCGCATCACATATTTCACGGACGATCCCCAAAAGTCCGCACAAATCATGAGTGGATATTTATGCATCAATTAGCGAGAGGTCAAACTGCGATGCTCTGTAACACAAACGACTGAAGACTCATACAGAAAACATACAACCCGTTCAATCATCATAGTCACATATACATTTTTGTGCGCAATAAAATTGCTTGAGCTTTGCGACTTTACACCGTTGTGAAACTATCCGAATCCATTAGGCCGATGGCGCCACTGACTTTCTCGGGAGGTACGGGTCAATGGCCAGGTCTCCCGATTGATAAATCCACGCGCGGCTTGAATCGATGGTCCACGTTTCGTGAGTCCACGAGCTGAACACCTGATCACCTTGATACAAACCGAGTACCGACATACGCGCACTTGCATTAAGTGTACACGGGAAAATCCAGAAAGTTCTTTCGAGCGTGTGCAAAAACGCCGGCTTTCGCAAGACTTTATTGGTTTTAGCTGCTGGTGTATGGCTCGGGTCACTCCTACATATCTGCATCGAGATAGTTTTTTGCGCAGCTCTAGTGAGATTGGATAGGTTCAACAGTTGATGAATGATGACGAATTTAATTTTCTCAAGTGAGGTCTGTGCTTTCGAATCAAGCGAGATTCACGTGGAGATAGTTCGTTGTTGCAGACAGACAGCGCTGGCTGGGATTCCAAGTTTTTCATATTATAGTGGAGTGACGGAGATTTTAATTGGAGTATGCATTACAGAGATGAAATGTTTGTGGTCGCGGACGTCGGGTGTGGCGAGAATTTTTGAAATATCTGTTCTCATCCATCACAATAATCAACTGAACAAGTATATAATGCGATTTTGGGCAGTCGCGATATCTCTTTTCCACGTGATTCTTGTCGTTCTCTGTATGAATGATTGATCCATTGCTGACACATACACATTCTTTTGAGCTGGACAGATCATTGGATTGATTAATTACCTTACAGGCTCAAACAGCCGACATTTTTTGACCGAGCCCACGCAATTTTCTGCCTATACAAAAATACGAATAGCTGCCGGAGTCGTGCAGTATCCTTATTATTACTCTGGCATCTGGAAACTGTCAATCAATAGGCCGGGTAAAATGCGTCTTCCTGGTCACCCTTCCAGAACAATGGAAGTGAATCAAAATCTTCTTGCTTCACTCCACCTTCCTTAGAACTCATTAAATATTTTTGGTTTAGTAATTTGCAGGAGTACCCCACAATGGCCGCGAGCAATAAGCATCGGGTGGTTTCTTACATGCCACTCTCGTGAAATAAGGATGGAGGCCAAAGTGTAGGGCACTGCGACCTCATCTCGTGTCTGTTGAGTCATATTCTGAGATTCCACAGCGCGCGTAGACCTGAGTATTGCAGGTCGGCTAGGACTAAAAAAGCATCTAATATCGTCTCTATCCCTCTTACAAATTCCTAGCCATAAAGGCTTAGCTCCAGTTTTTTAATATTCGCCATGCTCTGTGTGTTTTAATTTATCAGCAGTAAATTGCCCACACAATCTCACAATTAAGAATATTACTCTGATGGCTCAATGGTATTAAAATACTGACCAGTCAGATATTCCTCACGGGACCACGAAAATTGTAATTTTCCATGTTTATCAAAAGTAAACTTCCGCCGGGTTGATCGAAAACAACAAACATGCGAATCTGATACGACTACTTGGATGATATTTCAATCAGCCGGAAACAAGTTGGCTAAAGTTGTGTCATCGCATTGAAGCTCGAGCGATATATTTCCCACGCAAAAGAGTGAATTCAAATGAGAGCGGCAGGTATCCCATCCATATTTATGAAGGTTATTCAATTCGCTCATGTTGATGAGAGCGCATACAGAGTGAGCAGCGATACACATCGTGATTCTTCATCGTCACGACCTCTCGCCTCGCTATAAACGCAAAGCTAGCGTAATTATTTCAAGCTCGAGGCTCAGCAGTGTGCCTGCGCATCGCTGCCAATTTAATTCTGCGTGGGCAATGTGAGTGGCTTCATAATAGACAAAACGCTCGAATGACGTTAGCTCGGCGCCGCCACAGCGATAGCTAAACATGCTCCGCAATCAAGCGGTTCACCCAGGCGCGCTCGAGTTCACCTTGGCGCGGATGTTTTGCAAAATTGCGTTTTCAAAATTTTTCGAATTTTGGTGGATGCACAGATTATTCGGGGCCGAGTACGAATCGTCCCAGTAGCGCAGTGTTGATTTCAATTTTAATTTCGGGCCACAGGTTTCCTAGCTTATGGGTAATCTGTTGAGCAAAAATGTGATCTTGAGTAGAAACGTGGATCTGCCTGGTGCGAGATCTACTTGAGCGAGGAATGGAAGTATGTGACAGTTCTATTTCAACGACTTTTAGATGATGCAAAATTTTATTTAGCGGAATTACGTAAAGTAACTAAATAACGCAGCTGCTGTCTATCTACGTTCGAGAAGTTGGTCATAAATTGACGTCACTGGTGGATCAAAACGCTCGACTCTCGAGTCTTCTGATGATATTTTCTAGGTGATTTGAACATTGAGCTTGATTCATTCGAAATTTTCTTAACCGAGTGGTCTTGCATCATAAGACCTCTCAAAATTGGTATCACAAGAATATAGGATAAAATGAATTCGATTTCCAATCAACTGCATAAAAAGGTTACGACCCGTGGATTATTCATTCATTTTGTGAAATCTTAATGGTCCGGTTATCAGAGTCCAAAATTCAAGTAGGTACTTCCTGGCAGTTCTTGTACTGTTTGAACCCTCAATGGTGACTGAAGATCCAGGACATCCGATCCAATTTTGGAGAATATCTGTATACATTCATATTCAAATCTAATTGATATTCGTTGAAGGCTTGAGATGTTCTGCTAACTGGCTAACATATGACAATGGATTCCTTGTGTGGGGTCCCACAAACTCGAGTAGCCAAAACATACATAATCGTTCTATGTGTATGTAACAATCATAGCCTGAGCTAATTCATACCCTTCAATTTCCTTTGTCATTTTAGCACTGATCGTGGATCAATTTTTCAGGATACTTGACATTTCAAAAATCTGATATCTTGAACTGAAATTGAATATATCAGAAGTTCCATCAGTCTCCTCGATCGACCGATTCCTCAAATCGCTCGAACGGCGCTGGGAAATTTTCTCAATTATCCAAACACATCATAGCCCAAACGACTAGGCCACGGTCTAGTCGCGTAAGCTCACCTCGGCAGCCCAAGCTAGAGAGATCGCAGGTATACGAAAATGCTCGGCAAGCGCATTACATCTTCGGCAAAATTAACGGCGCAGCCACGCCACGAGTCCGCTGCTATCCGCCCAGAGGCGCTAACTACGAGAGCACCACATTCTGGAAGCTCGATTAATCGCCCGCAGTGGACCGGCCATTCCGTTTAAACCGAGTCACGCTTAAGCTATACATATACGGTATTGGAGGCACAGAGAGCGTCGAAGGTGCAGCTCGCCAGAGCGAAATATTCGCGCGTCGAGAGCGGCCCGGAGCCGGAGCCCTGTGCACCACTCTCGCTCTCTATCTCACTATGCGTTGGAGTAATTAATGCCCGGCCGACAATTTTCCGAGCTACAGCAGCACCGAGAGACGCTTCAGGGCGAGTTACAGTTCACGCTGCCTCCGCGATGCTTTTTGCGTACTTCCAAATGCTTTACTTGGATAAATTTTTCTGGCTCCTTTTTCCCTCCCGATTTCCACCTATTTTGGAGAACAAAATGGATTTAATTGTCGTCAGTGTAGAGTGAAGAGGGCTGCGGGCGTTTGTTGCCGGCGAGGGTGTATGCGTGAGTGTCCGTAAGCTCGCAGTGCGTCAATTGGAATGCTCATCGTTGTGACTTATGGCAATAATCGGATAATGGGTGTAGGAATTATGTTGACAGGCAGAGTTGATAAGAGAAAGAGTATGAAGTTTATGTTGATTATCGAGGGTCGAAGTGGGAGGCTACTTCACCCCTTTTTCAAATTTCTATCATTCGGGATAGAAGCCCTTGTTCGGCCAAAGAATTTCCACAGCATGAACGATACGGCGATGAACGAACACAAGAAAGTATCATGAGATCACAGTCGATCGATTCTGCTCAAGAAGCAAAATGAATATAAACGCAGCTGATATTCTTTGATGAGCTACTTATTGTACACAGTACTTACAGCAGTGGTCGCGATGTAATCACAATCGTAAGTGCGAATACTTCAATTTCAAATGAAAAATAATTATTTCTAGCAATGTTTGTTGACGAGAGGATTGGTGAATCCATACTAGCTCTTTCGTTCTCCCAAAGATTATATTTACCACGAATATTGGCTCGATACAAAAAACTTGATCCTGAAAAGAATCGACTTGTATAGGTCATTCTGTGAAATCCATCGTTCCAGGCTACTCGTCTAATTATGGAAACACCTTTGTGATATCTTGGCTAGAAATAATTGTGGATACCTTATTTGACCCCAAAGCAGACGCGCCATAAGTCGAAAAGACCTAATCTTGAGAATTTTTCAATAAGTGATAGAAGAATTTCCATTAACATAATTGATCGTTTCCATATGCTCGAATAATGCCATTCTCAACCTATTCTGGATGGAAGAAGAATTTTGTTACAAATATCGAAATACATTCGGTTCAGTAGGAACTTCCGATTTCGGTTGAAATGATCGAAGCCCGCCTACTCACCACCACGCTATTGAATCGTTTCCTAACGCTCAAACGTTCATTTATCATCATACCACTATCTAACGCTCATAATTCGTTCACTTTTGTGAATGATTTTTCATTGTGACAACATACGCTTATAGACAGCTGCAAACCGTGATGGAATAAATTTATTTTTGACTGTTGCGATTTCGATTAGTTCTTTGAAAGTTGTAAAGTTCGATGGCGATCTATTGGGAGAATTTGGTTTTCACTGAGTATTTTTTTTTTCTTATATTAAGCAACCAAGTCTCATAAAGAGCTTATTGTGCTAAGACATGAAAATATCAAATACATATGATTACATATCAAAATCAGATCCGGAGATCACAATCGTCCAAAAATTCACATAGTTTTTTACAAGCGCTGATACATGGTTCGGCGATTAGTACTTCTACAGACATGGGTAGCTGGAATTTCAATCGATAGAGTTCTCTCAAGAATTTTTTCCTGGGTTCATTGTACAGATCGCACTGCCAAATTACATGATTCAAATCCCCTTCGCTCAGTCCACAGGAACACAATGCGTTATCAACAATATTCACTCTGGCTAGAGAAGCGGCTAAATTGTAATGTCCTGATCTAC
>JAPYYZ010011380.1:0-12060 GCA_030522705.1 Eretmocerus eremicus | reverse complement strand
TATTACACTGCTCGCGAAGTCACACGGGAGCGGTTTACACACTACGGCGCGTAACATGCAGGTTGCGCACGCGCTGTCACTCGGAGCGGACTCGACGCAACACAGGTGTGGAAGTAAGGCGCCGCGCCGCGCTCCGATGCGAGCCTCCACTCTATGAATCGCGGTGAACATAATTGTAATAATCGATGATGAAACTTAAGTAAAAGGAAAAATGCCCTTTTTTTTCAATGAAGGTTTGTCGTCACACTTTTGAAAAGAAGCTAGTCCGATCCCTAGTCACAATCTTCAGAGCCTCGTTGAGAATCCCATCGAGTCCCGGGGCCTTGCCGTTTGCGAGTCTTCCCGCTGCTAGCCTGAGCTCGCCCTCGTCGGAAAGAGGTACGGCTTCGGAGATTCTACTGGGAAGAGTGAGCCTGGACTCTCCTCCTGGGTAGAGAGCCCTAGCTATTCTCAGCACTGTCACCTTGTCCGTTGGTGCAGATCTCCTCTCTTGTGAGCGTAGCTTGCTTATGACTACCCTGTACGGCGTCCCTCAGGGGTCGATATTGACCATATAGCACAGGTCATCCAAACATTTCTGCTTACTCTTCCGGATAGCATTCCGAAGCAGCTTTCTCGCCACTTTGTGTGCTTCATTGTCGGCCACCGTTGACGCGAGTCCACGTTCCCGTGCCCTTTGTGCTTGTCTCTTCTTAGCGTTGGCGTTGTGCCGGAGATTTGCTATTTCCTCGCTCCACCAGTAGACCTGCTCCCTCAGGATACATCTATATATCTTTCTACTTCCGCGGGACTCATTCCAGTAACCGCACAGGTTCCGGGTTGTCCTTCATTCGTACAGTTCTCACTCTCTCTTCCAAACTCATCGAATTTCATTTCGGTATCCACGAAAGTTCTGACCTGTTCGCTTACCATGTCTCCACGGTCTACATTCACACCATCACCATTTGTCTCTCGTATATTCGATCTATTTTTGCGATTCCTGACTTTGTCTCAGTGTGACGACGCGTATGGATTGAAGGCGATTTGCTTAATGTTAGAAAAGTGCAGGGCACGGTCGTATATACAGATCTCACAACTCCGGTGGTGGGGGTAGGCCTGCTTTTGGAGACGCAGAATTATCCCTCAACTCGCCACCGCGAGGCGCTACTTATCATCCACGTCTCTGGATCTGCGCATGCTTGCCCGCTTGAAGCAGCAGCAGAGCAGACGTCATCGTCTGCTCCGTCGGGAGACGGGCGAGACGGCGCATGCGGTTGCGATGATCAGGGTCACTACAATGATCCAGTTTGCACTGGCTTGCCCCTGGAGGACGAGTGCTCATAATTCCCCCAACTTTCGGCAGTGCACTCAAAATAGTGGACAGCGGCATGCGCAGGGCCGTCGCAGCGTGTATAGCCGTGCCACTGACATGCCGCTGCCCACTATTCTACGTGTGAGAATCCGCACAATATCTCAGCCCAAATCTCAAGCCCCTAAGGGCGGCCACTACCTTATATATGAGTTCAAGGACGCAGAGTAGTATATGTCGTGGTGGCTGTGCTGGCTAAGGCACGGGCATCAAACTTTTGCCGACCCGGGTTCAAATCCCGCCTTGGGCAAGTTTTTTCCTATACAAATTCATCTTCACTTCTACTCAATATTATACATGATAAATTCTTCCAAGAAACAACGGCACTCAAAATATGATTAATTCACAAACTTTTCGTTATTGGGCTCACAAGGACATGACATATTCTCTAAAACTTCTTCAGATTCCAGTAATACCAAATTTTCAAGAACTTTGGGGTTCCTAGGAAATATTTAAGACTCCTACATGATCGAGAAAAAATGTGCATTATTTTTGCGGTACCGAATTGATTTTTTCTCGAATTGTCAAATCATGAGGATGAGTTTTCCAAGTTCATGTCATTTGTTGCCTCCACAATGCATGACACTTACAATCCTTGAGGAATTTATCTCGAATGTATGAACCACATGTTAGAATTATAGCCAGTATTTTCTCTCTGAATCTCCATCTCCAAAACGTATATAAGGCGTTTAGGTCCTTGTACGTTCAATAGCGAAAACTTTGTGAATTAATCGTACTTTGAGTGCCGTTGTTTCTTGGTTGAATTTATCATGTATAATATCGAGTAGGAGTGAAAATGAATTTGTGAAAAAAAACTTGCCCAAGGCGGGATTTGAACCCGGGTCGGCAAAAGTTCAATGCCCGTGCCTTAGCCAGCACAGCCACCACGACATCTGCTAACCTGCGCCCTTAAACTCATATATAAGGTTGTGGCCGCCCTTAGCGGCTTGAGATTTGGGCCGAGATATTGTGCGGACTCTCACCCGCAGAATAGTGGGCAGTGGCATGTGGACGGCACGACTCTACACGCTGCAACGGCCCCGAGAATGCAGCTGCCCACTATTCTGCGTGCACTGCCGAAAGTTAGGGGAATTATGAGCACTCGTCCGCCAGGTGCAAATCAGTGCGAACTGGATCATCGTGGTGATCCTGATCATCGCACCCGCGTGCGCCATCTCGCCCGGCTCCCGGCGGAGCAGAAAATAACGTCTGCTCTGCTGCTGCTTCAAGCGGGCAAGCATGCGCAGATCCAAAGACGTGGATGATAAATAGCGCCTCGTGGTGGCGACGACGACAACCGAACGTCGTCTCAATAGCGGACCTTCCCCCACCACCGGAGTTGTTAGACCTGTGTATGTGACCGTGGTGCAGGGTGTTATTGGGTGTTGATATAGGGTATCGTGATGAAGCGTCAGCATTCATATTCACCTTCCCAGCCTTATGAACTATATCATATCCGTATTACATAAGTTTGATAAGGATTCCACCTGGCTAACCTTGAAATTGGGTCCTTGAGGCGTTGTAGCCATATCAGAGCTCGATGATCGGTCACACACATGAACTATCTTCCGTATACATAAGATCTGAATTGACTTACGGCAGAAACCATGGCCAGGAGCTCTTTCTCCGTTGTCGAATAACGGCTCTCCGCATCATTTAGTATCCTCGACGCGTAAGCAATTGGCAGATACTTTTCTATAAGGCCTTGACTTAGTACCTCGCCCAACGCCAGGTCAGATGCGTTACAACTAATTAGGAGAAGTTCAATAAAGTAAGGATATTGTAAGAGGAGTTGGGAGCATAATGAATCTCGTAAGGTGCAAAAGACCTCCTCCTATTCGTCACCGCCAGCGAAGGCTACACCGTTCTTAAGGAGTTAAGTGAGCTGGTGGTAGGTCGAGGGAATCGTATTACCGCTTCTAGCTTTTTGGGGTCTGGCCGGACACCATTTTTCGAGATGACATGCCCCAGATACGTCACCGTCCTCCGTCAAAATAAGCATTTCCCCGGTTGCAAGGTGAATTCTGCTGTTTTTAGACGTCCCAGAGGGCGTTTCATTTTTTCCCATGCAGTAAGACTGATGGGAAGAATTCTCACCGGATTGCAAGGGATTGAACTGTTCATTTACATGGTTGACATCGTGGTCTACTCAGAGATTGAAATGTAGATGGCACTCCCTTCATTTTTTTGAATATAGCCATTTTTTTGAATTGTAGATGGTGGAAGGGGGTAGAAAATGCAGTTTTTGCCGCGTCGCGCGTCGTCCGGATATCGGAGAACTTAGTGAAACCCTGAGCTAAATCAAGAACAGTAAAATATTTGCAATGTTCTAATTGGTCGAGTATCTTGAGTATATTCGGCAAAGGGTATGATGATGCTATTGTTTTCTCGTTGAGGGCGCGAAAGTCGATAACAAGACGCCATCGTTTATTCCCGTGAGCGTCGGGTTTTTTCGGCACAATCCAAAGCGGAGAGTTCTCTGGGGACTCGAGATGTTCAACTATTCCATTATCTAGTATTTCCTGAATCTGTTTCTGAATTTCTTCACGGAGATCTGGAAGGAGGCGATATTGTTTGACGCTAATCGGATTATCATTAGCCGTGAGGATTTGGTGGCTTACCGCTGAGGTCGTGCTGAGCTTATCTCCTAGGAGTTGGAATTGATAAGGAAACTCTCTCACTCTTTCGATCACACATCTTTTTTCCTCTTTATTCAGATCAGTTAGGTCCAGGGCGGCAATGATCTCCATGACCCTTCTCTCTTTCTTGCGCGCGGACTTTTCCTTGAGTTTCTTTTCAATCGATCGAATCGGAATAGTAGTTTCGTCATACTTGTCCAATATGATTGGAGGTATCGTGATATCGACGTCATCGGAATATGAGTTGATGATAAATATCGAGGCCCAACCGTCAATGTTTTTTGCAAGATGTTTTTTGCATTCGCCGGCAAATATGTTGGGATCGGCATTTATTCGAGTCACCCGATACGGCGGAGAGCGGGGTGGGAAGGATCGTCTTGGATACAGGGAAGCGGGAGGATGGGGGGGGGGACTAACCAACAGTATTTCAGATATTAATCTCAGTGAATTTACCATCTTATGCGCCGGAGACATATCAAATCAAACTCGCAACTCCTGCATTTCGTCGAACTTATTAACAAAATGTGAAACTTCTCCAAAAAATTGATTTGTGAGGATATGGAGCCTGAGAACTATCACTTCGGACCATCACACAAAACGAGTACAAATCACTGAACGTTCGTGCTAAACAAACGTTTCTCACTCGTTCAATTGTATTTCATTCAAAGCATGGCAGGAAGCTGAGTCTATTCCAGAGCTGATGTTTCTAACAATACGAGGACTTTGTAGAAGAAACAACTATGAAGTAATTAAAGCATTTAAATCGCACATCGTGTAATATACAATAGTATATTACGTACCGCTGCGCGTGAAGGCGATTTTGGCACGAGGGATCGATTGTAGGCCTTTGTGTCGAAACTTTTTTCATACTTCTTTTCACCACTCTAACCTCAAAATTGGACATTTACCCCTTTTTGCGGCTCTTATGGTGAAAAATATCACATCACTTCCGGCCGAGTTCGTCCGAGCCCTTAGGCCATGTCTCCCTCGCTTCGCTCGGTCGACAACACGTCTTAGGGCACGAGCTTGCCTTCCATCTTCAGTGATTCGAAACTATTTGCATGATAGTTCTACGATTGATATAATGACTTTGTCTTGGAAACTCTCTCGTATGATTCCTTCGAGCAACTTTGATATGCAGAGGATATCGAAAGAGACGACCTAATAGATTCAACTCCGAAGAAGTTTCTCCAGAGGATTGAAACATTTTCCAAGCTCTGGCTTGCATTGGGAGTCCGAAGACTTTTCAATAAAAGTTCTGATCGAGAGGTTTTTTTAAGACTCATCTTTTGCCACAGACGAATTTAATCATGATAATTACGAACAATTGAAATTTCGAACGAATGATGTTATTCTGATCTGTAATTCTGTATTAGTCCATGGATAGTGTTTTGAACATAGACAAAAAATTCGTCTCATAAACGAATATCGTTACTCATGGGTAGCTCTTTCTCCTAATGAAACTTTTCCATCTAAATATGCCTCACATCCGGTCATCAATCAGTGCATCCCTACATCATGATGAATCTCATTCTGAAAATGGCCTAGAGGCTAACAGCGATTTCAAAGGTCAAACAATGGTTTTGCAAGCTTAGGGAATTGATCGCGAATAAATTCAGGGCCCGGTATCGGGTGAAAAAAACATATTCTTCGCATCAAGACTCTCAGGTCACGTGAAAGTTTATAATGAGTCAACATTCTTCGATATAAAGCAGAATCTTCCGAAGGGTATCTGGTAGAATGGATAGCTGGCAAAACTTTCCAATTTTATTCATAAAAGAAAGAAATTCCAATCAGTTTGATTACCTTCAGCAGCAGCATACTCTGATGAACAATTCTGGAAAATTGAAAATACTCGGAGAACTATCATCTTAAGGTCATGTAGTAGCCGTGCATCCGACGCGTAGGTAGCCGTTTTTGCGGCATTTCCCATTATTTTTGAATCCCTTAGAGACTTGGATCAAATTAAAAGAGAGAGACTGTTCTACATACTCAAATTTACATTCTCTTTTTCCTCTTTTAATCTGAATCGCGAGGATGTTCGAGAATAACAGGAAAGTGATGAGTGCCTATATACCTCACCGTATATATGGCGCGAGTATACATGCATGTGATGCTTCCGGGCGTTCCAATTATTCTCAAAAATCTTCGCGATTTGGATCAAAAGAGGAGGGAGAGGATGTAGATTTGAGTATGTAGAACAGTCTCTCTTTTTTATTTTGATCCAAATCTCTAAAGGGTTTGAGAATAATGGGAACTGCTTTCGCGCAGAGTGCGCTTGCACGGCTCCGACATGGCCTTAAGTATTGATTGATGTTTCTTGTGCTCGAGAATTATAGATCTTCATATGATTTTCTTGTGGACTCCTTGTGAAGTGTCGAGCAGTGGGGGCTTGCTTTTTCACGGCCGTTTCGCTCGTCATATTCAAACGGGCCTCATCAGGGTGTCAAACGGCAAGTCAATACATATCAAAATAATACATTTCATAAATTTTCAGGATACATTATTTTGATATGTATTGACTTGCCGTTTGACACCCGCATGAGGCCCGTGTGAATATGACGAGCAAAATGTTGGTGAAATAGATAGCCTCCTATTCTCGATAAGTCCACAAGAAATGATCATTTTTGACATTCTGTGCGTGAAAGTTGACTTTGCGCTAGGGTTGGCAACTTTCAGTCACAGATTTTCAAAACAGTACATTCCGATACAAGGGCAAGAAATGGGTTCCACGCTCATGCATCGAACTAGTATTTTATGACATCGCACGTGGACGGGTAGTTCAAAACTACCCCTCCGCACGCGGTTTCATACAATATTTTATAGCACGAACACCTAAAAATCATGTCCAAAGTTGCGATTTTTAGGTTAGAGTGCTATAATATAGTTTTTGACAATCTGTGAGTGAAAGTTACCAAACTGTGCGCAAAGTCAACTTTCACGCACATAATGTCAAAAATTAAATTAGATACACGGAGTAATAGTACATTTTGACATAAGGGCGTGAAAACTTTTTTTCGCATCCGAGTGATGGGTCTCCGGTCCGAGCCGCAGGCAAGAAATCATCACGAGAATGCGAGAATTAAATTTTGCGCCCGTGTATCGAACTATATTCTACGCCCTTGTATCGAAACGAACTATTGAAGAACTATCATGTTGAAGAAATGCCCATCCATCGTATGAGCTTTAATGCGACCTGCGAGCCTCAATGAGGAAAAGAATAGCTACTAGGTAGACACTGGATCCATATAGTCAAACTATTAAATTCTACGTCGTACAAGTAACTAACACCCCCCCCCCTTACTGGAGAAATTTGCATACTCTTCGAGCCTAAAAGTATCTCCCAATCTTCCTTCCAGATTCCAATTCCAGGGAGCGAGCTCTCCTCCCTCTCTCTCTCTCTCTCTCTCTGATCTCTTGACTCGTCTCGTCAGCGTCGAATCTACCCACGCCCCATTCAACTTTCAAATGCCGGAGTAATTTGGTCGCATTCGATTGCTCCTTCAAACCTGCTAGTCTACATCGAGGCCTCGACAAAGTTTTAGCGTCTGCGGCCTTCGAATGTCGGAAAATCTCACCCCGATGGATTCTCGGATTCATTTAGCATTCGTCGCTACGGCAGCTGCCCTCAACCGCGGCGCGCGGTGAATAAACGATTTATGCTATCTGCGAAAGTCACTTTTTGCAGAGATCAATCGAGTGGAATTCCGGTCGCGTGGGGGAACTCGAAGTGCAATACTCGAGTGGAGCAAGATATGAATGGGTGCACATGTACTGTTTGGTACGACCCGTGCTGAAATCGAGCCTTTGAGTGATATTACTGATGCTGCATGGGGTGAATTTTTGTGAAGTATCGTTGACTGGAGGGAGCAGATCCGAGAAATTGAGGTTGGAGCAGACAAGGTATTGAGAGACTCTTTAAGAGTCATGTACGTAAAAAGCAACGGATTGCGGCTTGATGCTCGACCCTGGAATAGTAGCTTTTTCATGCTGAATTTGAGCATACCGAGAGACCTCAATTTTTTTTTATTTGTCAGGATGGGTGGTTGTATGAGACCTGTCTCAAAGCTCTCGAGGCGACGTCAAAATTTCTCGAGGTATAGCTGAGTTACGAGGTATGGAATGTTGCTCATTCTTTCTCTCATCGATGTTTGCTCTGTATTGTGATGAGGGAACTCTGATATTTGATTGATGAAGATGTATAATAAATCAACAAAGGATTTTGGTTCATCTTTGATGAATATTTCGCTAGTTTGATCTGACTTTTGAGATTCGTTGAGTAAAGAAGATACCAAAATGCAGGATTTCACGAGCAGTTTATAACGGAAACACATAAGCGATGTAACATGTTTTGAATTGACTAACTCAGGACAATGCGAGATCTCATTTGATAATAATATGTCCAGTCCTCTTCAAATTCTCCTTCATGTATTCAGTATGGGGCGAGTAGATAGTTTATGCACGAACTGCTGTAAGGAGCACTTGAGAAAAGAAAGTCGTCAACATGGTTTTTTGACGATCTTCTGCATTTTCCACTCCAGGGTAACTCTTATCCTCACTTCATGGACATTTACCTGCTGTATCCAAGGGGGGGGGGGAAGGACAATTATCATCAACTCTCAAGAAATGACTGAAAACAATACCGCTTTTGATGTAGTCTCAGTTTTTTCTGGAGAAAGATATCCAATTGACATGGGAGAGTATCGGCAGCACTCCCTCTTGATTTCTCGTATTTCGTGAATTGTGTGAATTCCTCTCAAGCTTTATGGGGAACTACGAGATCCCGAAATCGTAAAATGACATAGAAGCAACCGAATGCCACAATCCTTCAGGCTTGATGACGCTGCGGCAATCGAATGGCGGGCCTGCTTGCGGAAAATTGGACTGAAGCGCTTCTCCGATGAAAAGTGCATACACAGCGCATATTGTAGCCAAGAAAAGGTGGGAGGAAAAGGAGTTTTAGATTCAAGAGTTTGTTCGCTTCACTGCCCGTTCGAGGGAAGACTCGAGAGTGTCGGATACAGCGTCAGTCTCATCTCAATTCTTACCCTCCTCAATTTCGTGTGGTACGTTCATGCAAGGATATTGGTGTTTCCAAGTAGAAAATCATTATTGAGTTGGATCAGGATCTGAGCCTTGTCAATCAGTTAACCAGACGCGTGGAAGTTCAGGTGACTGGAAAACGTTGGTATTCATAATTATCGCGTGGGATGGTTCCTCGTTATTCTTTAATAAGTGCGAGATTCCGCGCTGTACTTGAGGATGCAATCATCTCGTATATATTATTTTCTCACCAGAGAAGAAACGAAAATATTCTGCGAGGCGAAGAGTCTGGAAAATTCTCTACTTCGTATGAAAACACATTCCAAAGGGTAGCTATTCTGATTCTAACTCTAATGGATGTGCATTGAAGATGATAGAAAAGTAAGAACACTGTCTGTGATTCTCTCATTAGTGAGGAATATAATTAGAGAAAACATTCCAACGAGTAGCTCTCCTCAACTTCGAGTGTGTCAGAGTAGGAACTACGAGAATCTCCGCGCAGAGCTAATTATCCAGTCTAGAGCCTTAAATAGCTATATCAAGGTAAGTGTTTCCTCTTCCAAATGTAGGTTCCATTGGAGTGAGGGTAGTACATCTTGGTTTATCAGTGTTGCTGTGAATGCATTGTTTATAAATGTTGTATCTAGGCTTGCAAAATGCTATCACACCAATTCTTGGATATTGTATTCATATCACCAGCGATTATGAAATAGTTATTCAAATCTCAGGCATAAGTGTCTAGAGCTAATCTGTTTCAATCATGTATAGGGAAGACATTCTGTTATGCACAGTGGCACATGCCGAGGCAATAGTCAGGTACTCACTGCTACTGATTCTTATTCCAATGGGACAAAATTTTAGAGCGTCTTTCTGTGCAGGCAGAGATGTTTTTATCATTTCATATCCGATGGAGCCTTCATTTAGGAGCGCCCCATTTTCACTTTGAGTTGTAACAGGTCTGTTTTGGCCGATCATGTTGTGAATTTCTTTTCATCTCTGCCTCACTTTCTAAAAAAAATGAAATCCCGTCGGATTGCAGCCATCAAACGAAAGGTAGAGCTTCGGAGGTCATAGCTTGAACCTTCATTAAGCCATGATAATCAGCCTGAGCGTGGCGATAAAAGTCTCAAAAAAGCGATAAAGTCATTACCTGAATAGGATAACGTTTGGACGATTATCCAACTTTTCTTTGATGTGGGATTGGAACGATTGCAAAGCAACTTTGACTATCTTAGTCTCATCGAATTCAATCAAAAGAACGTAATATCAACAGCGATAAGGACTTTTATGAATTTCAGATTCTCTATTGACCGTGGGAGCATTTTCAATGATGACGACAACTGTATGCTATCATGGAAAATGAGTTGAGTTTATGTAGTGGTTCCAATAGTCGCCAACAATACTTAAGATAGCGATTCCACATATAAGTGAGTCAAGACTAGGCGTTCCGTTTTTCTGAAGACGGCCCTCTTTAAATCAATATGTGGTCGATAATCGCGTTCCTCTTTGTCGCGGAGTTTATTAGTGGTGAGTAAAGTGGCCATAATCTCTTTTCAATGCGCTTTCACCCGTTTTCATATCGAAGTGAATCTTATACAAATCGAACGCTCGTCAAGACATTCAAGTTGAGATTACAGACTCATTTATCACCTTTTACGAGTAAGTTCTATAAAGTACTGTCGATCAAAGTAGCACCAATTCAAAACGTCTATTGACAAATAGGTCAGAGCTAGTTCATTTTATCTCCCAGACAAGTGAAATCAATATATTAGGTTCACTGCGTCACGCTTCAATTAACAAGCATTCTTTTTGATAGATTCTTTCAAACGACCACAATTTCGAATATCTATTTCGATAGACTATTCAGATAACTTCTATCCCTCTTCACTAGAGACACTGTTTCTGGATGCAACACAGAATGATAGCATGGTCTTCATTCGAGCTGAAATTCTTAGTCAGGAGACCTTCGGTAAAATGATGAAACCTCAAACTTTAGCGAGGAAAATGCTCAAACCACGGCATAGAACGGCTATTTGTCGTTCTATGCCGTGATTTGAGCTTTTGAATTCAAGTTGAAGAAGAGAATCTGGTCGTCTGACTGAACAGTCGAGGCAATGCTTCTTACTTATGCACAGGCAAGATTTCTTCAGAATTCTTTTGAATTGCGTATTAATTCTTAGGTCTGTGAAGATCTACCACATTTCAACTGAATAAAGTCCTCGATTGACCATATTGATCGAGTTCAAAATTAATTCTAACTTAACACAATATTTCGTAAGCAGTCCACTTCGATATAAAATCTCAGTTGAGGCATCCTTCCAATTTTGCAACTGACTTGGAAGTATCTACAAACCCTATATTCCCTGAGCATCCAGGCCTTCCTCATATGTATATGTATCGATAGTGGAAATTCACGCCCATACCGATTGCATTCATATGATTTTGTGGATTGTTTTTTCGTTCTATGACAACTGCACTCTATTGATTCAGGAATCACTCCCGAGTAATCTTCCCCTGTCATATCATCCCTGTAAAGTTCACAGTTTTTCCGATCAAAGCGACGTACTTTTAATTGTTCCGGGGGCGAGACTAGATATGGTCGGTTTTTGGAATGTATCAACGCCTGACTTTACAGTCGAGATCTCATATATCTCAATCAAGATATATTCCTTAATGAATCTTTATCTGAGTATCTCCTTTCGGACTGTACATGACGGAAAATTGGTCTCGAAATGGCCTCAGAGCTTTGAGATAAGATTACGTGAATGTATAAACATATATTATATACTATTAACAATAGTAATAATGTTCCAAGCATCATAATAAGACCTAAGAAAAAAGAGAATATTGATGAAATCATGAAGAGCGGTAGAAGAGCTTTGGCACAAAATTTCAACCTACAAATACAGAAGGTCAGTAACAATCAAAGTGAAATATTTGTGAAATGTAAGACTTTGGATGATGTACAAATTGCTGAACAACTACTGTTGGATAATGAAGAAGAATGTGAAGTAAAAATTGAACAAAAAA
>JAPYYZ010011379.1:0-10167 GCA_030522705.1 Eretmocerus eremicus | reverse complement strand
CTAAATGGTCACGAAAAAAAAAACTGTATTGTAAATTTGTTGTCGGTACTGCCAGCTATATTATAGCATAAGAATTGTTTCGGACGCGTCTTCTCTATTATTTGTGCTTAACATGACATAATGGATAAATTCGTGAGAAACATTCAGCTATATTCCTCACGACTACTGCATCTTCGCAAAGAAATGGGAAATCATGGAAGAGATGATAAACGAGCCGGGAGAAAGTATTGGGAAAGGAAGAATGGAGTCAAATACTGACAAATCAGAGAAGATGGAATGCGGGAAGGGGAGAGAGGAAAAGACGTAAGGATTTGGAAGTTCGAAGATGAAGAGATAGAGACAGTCAAGGAATTGAAATACTTAGGCTATATGCTAAAAAAGAATAATTAAGGCGAGGAACGGGCGAGAAGCGTAGTGGAAAGAGCGAGCCTAGCAATAAGCAAAATTTGGAGCATAGCAGATATCTTATGCAAGAACAGCTAGGAAGGAAAGGTCAGACTCTTTGAAGCAATGACAGAGCATGATGGTGCACGGATTGGAAGTCCGAGGACGGAAAGAGGAGAAGGAGGTAGAGCAAAATACAGCTGAAGTACCTGGAAGGGATACTGAGGCTGGAGAAAACAACCTCAGGCTACGCCCTTCTACAAGGAGACGAGAAGGCACAAAATGGTGATAAAAACAAGTCTAGAAACACCAAACTACGGAGAGAAGCTAAGAAAAGACAACGAAGGGAGCATAAGACATGAATACTGGAGAAAACTGGAGAGATGGAAACAGGACAAGGAATCAGCGGAGAAGAGACAGAAATGGCTAAACGAAGCGGGCTGGTCAGAACAAGAGTTAACAAGGAGGAAAAGCGACGAGGAGGGATATATAGAAGAGCTGGAACAGATAAAAACAGTCCAGGGAAAACAGATGGGAGATGTCAAGATACGAGAGTCAAAATACTGTACAGGAATGAAAGAATGGCTGCTGAGAGATGAAGGAAGAAACTACTTCATCTCAGAGGTAGAATCAGTAAGCAGAAACCAAAAGACAATAGCAAGATTCAGACTAGGATACGGCACAATGGGAAACAGATACTGGATGAAGGAGGAGGAAAGGATATGCAGGATATGCGGGGAAAGAACAGAAACTTTGGAACACATATTCGAGGATTGTAGGGGAACAACAAGGAGACCAAAGTGGAGAAAAGGAATGAAAAAAGGAAGAATGAAAATAGAGCTGGCCCTAAAAGATAGAAGGGAGAACCAAAAAGATAAGAACGAACAGGCAAACGGCTGAGGTGGAAAATGGACGAGCCTTGAGAAGCGGTATCAGACAACAGAGAACCCGGCAGAGGAGACGAGCACGCGGAGAGTACATGGTGGAAAAGCAAGCCACGCACACCGCAAGATTTCTACCTTTTGAGTAGCTCACCTGTAGAACAAGGGAGAAGTGAGTAAAGATGCAGAACCAAGAGAAATTGAAGAGAATTGAGACCTTAGAGGAAACAGTGGGAGAGCAAGGAATGGTAATACGTTAATTGGGAAGAAAGGTGGAGTTACTGGTGAGAGAAAAGGAGAGGTTGAGAAATGCTGAAGAAAAAGAGGAAGGGGACAAGAATAACAATCAGAGGGTGGGAATTGAAGGTAAAAACAACAGGGAGAGGAGAGAGCAAGAACCAAAGATGGAAAGGGTAGTTGGAGCAGTGAAAGAAGAGAGAAAGCCAGTAATCAGAAGTAGGATGGCTTGGACACGGAGAGACGCTGGAAAATGGGTGAGACAGATAACAGGGCGGGATGAGAAATTCTGGAGAACAGAGGAGCTAGATTCAAGAAACAAGGAAGACAGACTCACAACGACATGAGTACCAGAAGCAAGAGAATGGAATAAATCCTACCGAGAACAATGGTGATCAAAGGGGAGAAAGAATCCACTGCAGAACAATTCATGCATGCGGCCGAGAGACGAGAGAGGACGAAAAAGGAAAGAGAAACAGCAACGGATAGAGAAGATAGGAGATAATGGTTACAAGGTGAAATGAGGAAGCTATGGAATCCGGGTACAGAAGAGGAATACGGAGCAGGTGGAATATGAGTTGAAATGAAACGAAAGATTTGAAAAGTATGTGGTCAAGGTCTGCCTGTAACGAGCTATTGCGACAACTGCGTGAATTTGATGGAAAAGCGTGTGAGTTAGACATGTATGAGAAGGGAAATCAAAACACCGAAAGGCTCAGGATAGCGGTTCAGCTGTCTTTCTTTGATCTCTCTCTGAATTTATCGACTGACAATTCATATGCATTCTTCGAAAACCTAGTATCTTGAGCTCTATTGAGTGTATTGTTATGAAAGTGAATGTTGAGCATTTCTAGGAACTCTCTACTCTTTTAATTGTACTCTATGTCTAGAACTTCAACGTTTTGGAAGTCAATATTGTGATTGTGTTTTGGAGAAGGCATAGCTAGAGCAGATTTTACATCCTTGTTCCTCACATCTCTCGTGTGTCCCGTCACTCTGACATTTGAAGATCGTGTGGTTCGACTGATGTCAGTTGCACTACACTCTCTACAGTCTATCCTATGAATACAATAAGTTTTGTCGGTCTTTCTGATTCTTTCTTTGCCGCGGGTGGAAATGTTAAGTTTGTAGGAAGGGACAATAATTGGGAGTAGTTCATGATTTCTTGCTATTGCTCGGAATTCATGTTCTAGTTGTGGGATATATGGAAGAACTATTTTTGGACGCAATTGCATCGTTTTTTGTTCAAGAAGCTCTCTGGAGAAATTGGTACTAGAGTTGATGTGATGGAGACGCTTCGTAATGCAGTTTTTCATAAATGTAGATGTAGTCACCATCGAATCGTCATGTTCCTTCAGGAACTTTTTGGTCAACTTGATGTTGTGCTTAAGAATTTCATCTTCAAACGGGATGTGAGGGTAAGAGTCGCTGGCATTTTCAACAAGTCTAAGGATATCACTACGTAGTCAATCATCTGAGTCTAAATAAGATTTGATAGCATGTTCGGTGTTCCTCATCATACGGAAGAAATATTTTCCATTGAGATCCTGTACAAAATTGAATCTCTCGCCCAGACTGAGAATTCGTTCTACAGGCCGGGGGATATCGCAGTCGGTTAGATTATGAAACCAGCTGCTGTTTTGATTATGTGGCAAAGTATCGTCATAAAGTTGACCAAGAGATTTATTCGGGAAATAGGAAGGATTATTTATCGCTATGGTCAGTGGGATGGAGGTGAATTCTCTGATTAAAACGATTCTTTGGCAGGAGCTTGTTTAACTCATTATCTAATGGGACAATATAACTCTTGAATACATGGCGGGTAATCTCACGGGAATATGAAAAAAATTAACTAACTAGTTGTTTCTCGGTCTTGGAACACAAGATTTCAGTACTGTCCATAATTCGTCTCTCCCAAAGGTTCCTTTGTGAATGTGCATCTGATATTTCTAGGTCCAGGATATGAATACTCACTCGTGAACATATTAACTCGAATCGATTTTTGGACTTAGCTCTGGCAAAAGTTGACGAAAAGGAAGACTTTTGGATGCGGGCGAGATGCTTTGGAATGATATCAAATTCTGTACATTCAGCAGGAATATCAAAGAAGCAGATATTGTTGCAGGTTTCTTGAGGTTATAAGATAGACTGACAAACTCTTGCTTGATATGAACATCATAGCAGGACTTGATTAGATAGTAAAGATGAGTGATACTGATTTCGAAACAGAGTAATGATTCAAACATTTGAACTACGTTGATGTTACGCTTATCTGCGAGAGTGTTCATGTGCTTTTGTGCAGGTTCGTCGAATTCTGGTTGCGAGTGTGGATGGTTGGTTGTCGATTCGATCGGTCATGTATAAATCGGCATCTTTCTATTCATGGCCATAGATCTTCTATGTGACAACTCGTTTGCGCTCGAGGTGATGAATCTTCGAAAGGTTGATGGAAATGCTTGTGAATTATCGAGCGGTGGTTTTTATTGCTGCCAACGTTTCGCCTGCCAAAAATACACAGGCCTCTTCAGGGCAAGTAGAATCGAGTCACAGCATTGACGGTGAAGTTTTTATGTATCTATTGGATACGAGTCAACACTGCACATCAAGCGCTGGAATGAAGAAGAAGAGATCAGAATATTGAGAACCGAAAATGGAACAACTATTGTCAGAATATATACTTTCGCAAGCCAAGAGGCAGACGGCGACAAAGTGTCTGCCTGTGACGGGCTATTTCGACAGCTGCGTGAATTTGATGGAAGAGCGTGTGAGTTAAGACATTTATGGGAGGGGGAATCAAAACACCGCAAGGCTGAGGATAGCGATTCAGCTATCTTTCTCTGATCTCTCTGTAATTTTATCGACAGACAATTTATATGCATTCTTGAAGAACATAGTATCGTGAACTCTATTAAGTGTATTGTTTCGATAGTAAATGTGAAGCATTCCTAGGAACTCTTTACTTTTTTTATTGTACTTTATGTCTAGAACTTCAACACTTTGTTTCAAATAACATCACGCCTTCTCATTGACAGAACGCGTTATATATGCACTGGATACAAAGCTCGACAAATACAATATGCGCTCAACTGCATATCTATAATTTATGCAATCATTTGTCTAAGAAATCACACTTCATTCACACTTTTTACTGGTCATAACTCGTTTCATTGCGATCGGTAGATAATTGATGAGAGGTCAAGAGTTCCTCGTCCAATGTAATGGCATCCCACCAATCCAAGTAATACTCACTTTCCCGCATCAGATGGGATTAAATGGGACGTGAGATCAGGGTTTCTCTGTTAGGTATCGCTGCATCCAGAATACGAACATTTCACTCTCCAAGGAGCCATATCCTCCCTACACTAGGTCCTGGAGCGTTCAGATGGAATTCACCAATGTGACACTACGTTTCAATATTTTGTAAACACAAAACTGATCTCAGAAGCCCAAGAGAACTTTAATTTTGTGCGAATTCGAAAGCTGTCGGTTAGCGAGGCAGCGAGTCACAACACGGCGCAATTTGCAGACGAAGTCTGCCTGCAAGGCGAGCGAGGAGGAGAGATCGGGAGCAACTCGTTATTGCCATGATTTGCGTTACACTTCTCAATCCCAAATGCGTTATTTCATTCTAAATGTCTTATTAATTCATTGGTGGGTATTTTCAGGCTCGTTCTTACGTTATTTCATCAAGTGTATAATAAAAATTCAATGGCATCACAGTGTTGGTTAGGATCATCTGTATCGGTTCACATACACAAGCCGAGAGTAAAGCCACCAAGCGGTTGGATACCAGAACTAAGCGCGTGTTATCCAAGCTCCCGGCCCAAAAAATACTGAAGATCTGTGCTTCTATAGGCGTCTATATTCGTTGACTGAATCTAAATAATCTCAAAAAAGAGAGCAATTAGCATATACAGTGGGTGAGCAATGACATGTATCAGCATCAAGTTTTTGATGCATTTCCAACATCAGTATAGTTCCATGGATGGCAATTCTTTCCGTTTGGATCCAACTCAATCAATTGATGAAGGATTGCTCTAAAATTAAATTGAAAATGGAATTTGTTGCTCTCAAGGAAGCATCATAGGAGTCATATCTTCTTGCTTCATGTGCTTATGAAGCAGATCTTTTTTGGCGTACGATCTGAAATCTGAAGTTGATTCAGACTGTTACTGGACTCAACTCAAGTTGAATGTTAGCAACGCTTGGATTATTTTTGTTCTGAAGCTATCAGAATCCCCTGAACTGTGATTGTATTTCAATAAATATTTGTCTTCGGAATAGCTTCCTCCCTGTGGATAGTACTTAGAAAGCAGAATTAAGTCGCATGAGATGCTCTCAAGAATCATTAGGTCAAAATCTCAATCAAGTGCAAGTAGTTTCTTATAATGATAGGCTGGATAAATATGTTTGTAATTGTTCTCAGAGCACCGACTAACAACTCGTCGAGTAATTCATATTAACTCGTTCATTAGCCAGAGTGATTGAGACTAACGACTCTTTCCATGGGACCTTTGAAACCTGCTGCATCTGGCACTGAACAACGACTCATCCCCTCGAACGAGAGTACTGAAAACTATGGGGTATCACTGTGGTGTCTATTGCCGTATTATCAATCATAACATGTTACTTCCACCCAAATCTAGACATTGTAATGTGGATATCATGTGGAAATATTCTATGAGCCATGACGATTGTACATAGAGCCTGTCTATATACCGATACTCAAGAAGCCACTGTACACCTTACCTGTATGCATTGCAATAGTGACACCGACCCAGCCTGTGAAATAACCGCTACTCCACCGCAGCTTCAGATCGGCCACCTCGGAAAACGCTTACTTATACCTTCACGTTTCTTCCCGAGGTGCCGAACCGTGTGGGAGGCCAGGAGGCGAAAACCCGGCAATGGGGACACGGGCGCTAGCCTCGAGGCAGCTGCGCCAGCCCGCGAGAGCGCCGAGAGCGCGGACTATCACGTTGGCGCCAATGGACGAGTCGCGCGAAGACGACGCGGGGAGTGCTGCGCACCCGGGACTGGGGCACATGGAGTGTCCTCGCAATCTTTGCGTGTCGTGCATCTCGTGCATGGCTCCTGCGGTATCTGCAGCACGGCGCGCGTTCGTGGATCAGCGCCACCGCGTAAGTGCCCACTGCGGTCAGCTGATCAGTGTTGGTGCAGGGCAGGTGAGCACGGGCAGCCAGGGGCCTACAGCTGATGATCAGCTGCGGAAGGGCGCCGTCTCCCGGCTCGGGGCCATCAAGGCTTTCATTTCGTGCGCCTCTGCCGGGAATCGCGACACACACCGCGGCACGGCTCGCACCCGGGGCGCCGCTCACACACACACACACACACACACACACACACACCACACACACACACACACACACACACACACACACACACACACTTCCGCGCTCTGGAGTGGCCGGTCGTGCCGGACGCGGTCGCGACGCGTTCCCGATGGGGCTTCGGGACGACACCACCCCGAGAGTAATACAGTTTTATCAAGGGACAGAGGAGAGAGATGACGGCGAGGATATCATCTCAACCGTCACACCCCTCCCCCAGACGCAGGGTAGCCACTTGGCGTACCAGCTCGAAGACTTTTCTCTCTCTGTCTGGGCCTTGAAAGGAACGAAACCGTCCGAAATCAACGAAGACAGCTACTAGAGGATAATAAGTTCGAGTGAGAATGGATAATCGAATCACTACTCCAATCGAACAGGAAAAAGTTCTAGTTACGAAATAATTGGCAATGAATGATTTTATATGGAAACCCTAAATTGCTCTCTGTACAAGAAGGGCTTATAACTAATCGTCCGTCCACTCTTTATCAAAAATGAACATTTGGACTTCGATTTGTACACTCTTTCCAGGATAAACAAAAGGAACATTCTTCTTTGATTATACTCACTTTGGTCATTTGATTGCTAGAGCGATAATGATGAATGGTATTAAGATTAACCATCGAAATTAATGTAATCATCAAGATTTGTTCTTGTGAATGATTTATATTGAAGAATCAATAGAAAATGAACACAAATAATAGTAATTCAAGTCTTCGAAAATTAAGAGAAAAGTTGATTCGTACGTAAGTACTGAAACTTAAATGCTTACGGCCGTAGACTTTCGATGGAACTAAAAGGTGAAATGAAAAAATATTTTTCCGGCCGTAGACCTGGTTTTACACAACACACAACACTTGGGTGCTAAATTCATCCATCCATTCAACATACAATTGCGGATCGGCCGGAGACCTAATTGCGAATTTTGCTGAATGGATACAATTCGAGATTTTAGATACATGAAATTCAAAACAAGATTCTTCTTTGAATCAATGAAATATATATAAGTTAGAAAATGAGAACGAGATGAAAATTGCTTGACCACGCGCTTGTTTCTTCTTCCTGAGAGCCATGTCGTGGAATACAGCGTTGACACACTGCTCGGGATCCCGTGAACTGATTGATTCTACCCCACGCCTGATAGACTCTACCGCCCTCCATTCATTCCTGGTTTGTTCCACTTACTCCAGATCTTCTCTTGTAAATGTGCCTTCCTCAGCTATGCCGTACGTATTTCCGTTGCTATTGCACAAATTGAACAATCTATAAGTGGTTCGCTCGAACTCAGCTGAGGCTATGCGATGTTGAGTGATTTGCTCTTTAACCAGATCTGGAGTTCAACGCGTCAGTCCGGGTAGAGTGATTGGCCTACGGCGATTCTCCGCCGGTGCCTGATCCTTTGACTTGGACGGTGTTGATCTAGTGTCTTCCTCGGAGTCTGACAAATAGTCATCTAAGAGTCCTCGAGGATCTAGAGACTTGGCCATTTCGGACGAAGTGGTTGATTTTTGGTCCATGACGGACGAAGGTTGATTTTTGTCCATGACGGACGATGGGCGGAAATTGTCCAGTTGATCGGACGGAGCGGTCGGGAGCTCAAGAGAGCTAGCACTGGCGATGTTAGTGGCTGGTGTCGGAGTCGATGTTGTATCCACCAAAGCTACGCTCATGAAGGAAGCGCTTAAGCCATCAGGTGAGTTTGCATTGGTGACCTGCATGACTGGTGCGGTTGGCCGACCGCAACTCAGTACCTCCCTTGAGTGACTCTCCTCATTTGCATGGGTGGGGTTCTCTTGTTCCAGACCCTGACGTTGTTCTTCGCTTGTTACTGCTGCATCATCTGCCATGATCCTGTAAACAGACAGAAGAACGGGCGTCGCTTTTTCCCAATTCCCTCATGCAGAAGAGAGAGAATAAAATTGTCAGCGGATCAACGGAAAAGTATGTTCCGCCTGACGGCGACTCGCTCGCGTTCGTCTAAGTGACAAATTCACGACCGGTGGATCTCCTTCCTTTTTGGAGGAAACTTTCGAACGCCCTCTCTTCCGCTTAGGAATTTCTTGACCCAGGGTCCCTTCATCTGAAATTCCTTGAAATTCAGTTCCGTTGACGGTCGGCGCGGATTTTACAATATCTTTCCCAACCGTGATTTCAGTTTTTCGCGGTTGTCCTATTCTACGCTCCCCTACCTTAGGTCTCACAGTCGGCGCAACTTGTCTACTCGCGGATCGGGTCTCACACATTCGGATTCCCTCGTCGTCCTTTGAAGTATCTTCTTCTGCGATGATAGTCGATTTGTTGACTGCGACGTCTTCCGGTGGCTCTTCTCCGTCGAAGTAGGGCCTCAAATCCTTGACGTGTACCTTGCCAGCTGGGTTGCCCGTTTCATCGACTACTTCATGAACGTTGCTGCCGAGTCGAGCGGTGATGATGAATTTTCCGTCAAATCGGGGTACAAGTTTACCGGATATGCCTTGAGCGTGTGATGATAGAACGCGGTTGCGTTTCCAAACTGCATCTCCAATCTCGAATTGTACGTCACGTCTCTTTGCATTGAAATATTGAGCTTGACCCTCGGTCGCTCGGCGAGAATTCTCAGCTGCGACCAAATGCAACTGTGTCAGTTTTACCATTCTAGCTTGCCATTCTTGCATCGAACGAAGTAACTCCTTTTCTATAAACGCACGTTCCAATAGTCTCTTCGTAGCCTTCGGAGGTGTTGGATCCCTCCGATAATTCAGCCAAGCTGGAATCATTCGCGTCGACTCTTGTACAGCCGTGTTGTATGCAAATGCCAGCTCATGGACATGTTCGTCCCAACGACTGTGATTTTCTCCTAGGAAAGTAGTAATGGCCGTCTTCATTGTACGGTTGACTCGTTCGACTGGATTTCCGGCCGGGGAATACGGAGGTAAGGTGATGTGATCCAACTCCTCTTTCTTCCAAAAACTTATCCAACAATTTATTGGAAAATTCCGTTCCATTGTCGGACAGGGAAGTTTGTGGCGTACCGAAGCGCAGAAATACTTGTCGGTCTAGAGCTTTTCGCACTATTAGTGCATTGACCTTACGGACGAGTATGCATTCTATCCACCGCGGGAACAGATCCATGAATATGAGAAGATACTCGTTCTCATGACCGCTGCGGGTTGCGCTTCCGGGTCGGGTTCAGCTCTACGCCGTCGTTCTTGAGGGCCTCTTGCCGCTCCCATGTTCTTCCCCTCTCAGCAACTAGCAGGCGAATCGGTGGCGTACCTGCCAGTACGCACGCTGCGTCATAGGACACGGTGCAGTAGGCGCTGATCGTCCGCAGCGCG
>JAPYYZ010011360.1:0-12459 GCA_030522705.1 Eretmocerus eremicus | reverse complement strand
TTATTTAGAAGGTGCGAATGATGGGTTGTTCTTGCGCCGATCGAATTCGACCTTCGGGCTCGCCATGGAATCAAAACTCTCCTCCCGCAGGCACATCCATCATCTTTTCTGTGCCCAAGGACGATTCGGGGCCCGCCCATACGGGAGAATATTTAATTCATGGTTACAAAACTTCCGCATATTCATCCTCAGCTCTTTGGATCAGTTCTCTCGACGAAAAACGAAAGTGTAAGTCTCCGGGAACCATAACTTTTTCGACGCGTGTCTCATGGCTCCTTGAATGTACCGGGGAATTATCCATTTAGCGCGTATTAGATGTTTTGGCGCGATAAAGTATCGAGCGATCTTTGAGTCCACACAAGCCAAACGTGCACCTGCTGCTGGCGCATATGATTTGATGTTTAGATACACCAGGAGCTGGTATGAACTCTTGAATATGTCTCCGAGACACATAGGCGGGCTCGCACAAGTTGACGCGTGTGCCGCAACGAGTGCGACTTATCTTGATCGAACGTCCGTGCTCGTTACACTTTTCTCAAGCTCGGATATCTCTGCGTTTGCGAGGTAGAATTTAGATTTTACCCGACGATCCCTTGACGTTTCCTCGTTTCAATAGGCGATGTTGTGACTCTTATCGTGATGTCCATCTGGATCGTGAAGTGATGCTTTGGGAATTATGAAAGCTTATTAGGACAGAACGGCCTCGTAACTGCTGAGTAATTTGCCCCTACTCGTATACATCTTTTTTCAGCGTGGAGAATCTAAAATTCTGTTTGAGTTGAGTAAGATTGTTTTTAAATATCTCACTAGCCGAGCATTCGTTTTTTGTAGAGGTCATCTAATGATCTCCTTGAGCTTCGTCTGATAAAACATGTACGGCTGATTCTCTAATTAACTATCATCAATAAGAGAGGGGGCTTTCTCGCTGACAATAATCTCAATCTTTGACCCCGCCTTACTACAATTTGATCATAAAAGTTTCTGCTAATGAGCGAAAGATTATCATCAGTGAAGAGGTTTATCTTCTGAGCTCCAAACCGCCACATTCGCAAAAGTATGCGGAAAGCTACTTTCATCATTTCACAACTTTTATTGTCATGAAAAAGTGCAAATCTCACTCAATTTGTCGTTTACTGGACACGTTCCACGTCGCCTATAAAGCCCAGATCGTAAAAAAGCGACTGCATGAGAATCAACATTTTTTCAAACCAACATTTTTACAACGTGGTATAGTAAGCTTGATAAGATTTACGATCGTCCTACGGAGAAGTCGAATGCTTCTTAATATCAAGTACGTGAGAAAAGCTCCTCGCGCGTCGATGTCACAACTCCTGATGCAAAGTAGGCATCGCTGGAGCCTACTTTACAAATCATATCCCGATTTGTAAAGTAAGCTCCTATAATATTCAATGCGTGATTCATAAAGCTAAACGCGACTTCTGAGTGTCTTGAGGAAAACACACTTCTGCCTTTGATTGATTCAATCGATAAAAAATAGAATTTATCACCACAAAGCTTGCGTTCAAATTCATGTGATGGTAATTTCATACTTTCTCAGTACTGTTACGACACTTTGCCTTGCACCTTGCCTGTTCAATGTCAGCTACCGTTTTCGGATCGAATCACCGCTCGAAATCCGAGGCAATAAAAATAGAAAAAGTAAACCAAATAATGAAGCTCCATTCTCGAGAATCTATTAGGTCTCTCGATAGAGTTAGTAAGAGAGCTTGGGATATGTAAAATTTCTTTTCGATAGCATATGCAAAACTGAGCCTCCAGATGCTCAACCCCCGTCTCAAAGATGCATTCGTGCGTCGTCGAGATGTCCACTTTGGAATACACGGCTTCCGTTCTGCGCGTGCACTAGCCGATAGCCGGCCCCGTAAAATGTACCATAATGGCCTCACTAGAAAAACCTTTTTAGGCTTACACGCGATTAGCAAAATTACAAGGGAGCCGCGGCCACCTATGCCGATTGGTCAAGAGAACGAATATAGGATACTTGCCAGCCGTGTTCCTCTGCCCTCTCTTCCTTGCCTCTGATGGGGCATAATTAATTCGAAGCTGCGCCACTCTTGCTCTCGCAGCTGCAGTAGCCGCAACAACTGATTACAGGCATCCCAGAGGCCTTATTACCGCGGCTCGGTTTAGGCGCGCGGGTACGAGTCAATTTTCGCGCTCTTGCCGCGTGTTTGTCGACATGTTGTCGAGCTGCTTATGGCAAAATGCAAGATTTATTAGCCCGCTCGTACCCGTTAACGAGCTCGCGATGAAGGATTCTCGTGACATTTCGAGACTAACGATGTTTAACGCGCAGAGAAAAAGTTTTGATGCTTCTAATTAGCACGATATTACATTAGAAATACTCATTCCATGTCAAGTTGAGTGTTTTGGATGGTTGGTTCTGCAACGAATGGGCAGCGAAAGTGAATCTACATCAAGCTGTTTCATGATGAAATATGGATTTGATCCTTACGTAGATTCGGTGCAGTCTGCCTGCATTATAGCGGTGATTAACAAATTCTTATAGTAATAACCGGAAGTTCATAGTGTAATGTGGATGTACTGATTCTCCACAAAATCAATATTGCTGTATACTCTATAAGGCTAGATTGGGATCATAGAGATGATTTGCTGAACAAATCATAAGACGCGCCACTCATGCGGAGTCTGTAACTTGGTCTGAAATCCTTTTGCACAATTTCGCCGGAAATCTGTATGCGCGATTGGCTAACCTTACGTGGTACATGTGATTTTTGCATCAATCTATCGTTTCGTGTCACTAATTTTTTTTTCATCCGCCACATTTTATTTACTGTTGAAATGAAGATTTCTGGAGTCAAGCTAGCCATACCAAAAGTCGGCTATATCAAGTTGATATCCATTTCTAGAGGTATAGACTGGTTGTATTGCAGAACCAAATGGAATTACATCAGCTGATGTCCAACTTGCTTCTTCTTTTTCTCTACAGCCTTGTGTGAGTTATTTTTCTGGATTTGGTGGAGATTTATCAGGATTAAGTTTGACTGAATTTGATTTATTTGCTTCAAAATATTAGAATTTTTGTGGTAAATTTGATTTTGTGTGTTGCAAGCGAGTGGCTTCGATGGATACTAATATGCCAAGTCAGTATAACGGACGTAACGTATATAAGTTACTCGTCTGGATAATTTCCTACTGAAAGGACTTTGCCACTGGCAATAAGTGGAAAATAGAAGATTAATTTCTATCATTTTGTATGAAATTAATCAATTTTATTGAAAGAGTTGTGTTACTGTAACCAAAATTGCTTATATCGTCATAAATGTCAAGTTTCTCATATCCACGCAATTTGGAAGTGAAAAAACAACAAAAAAGTCAAAATTAAAAACAAAAAATTTCCCAAATTTCGATTCATATGAAGAAGAAATTCCTACGGGATCTTGTGCCAGAGACACTCAAATATCTACTAGAATTTTCTCAGATTTTTTGTATGGATGGGTTCTGAGTTATGCCGAGAAGATTGCAAAAATTGAAAATTTGCTATGTCGTCTATAGACCACAGCTGAAGTGAGATGGTTTAAACTGTTAGGGATGGAAACTTATTGAGTATTTCGGTATCCATAAGACCTCCATGAAATTATCTTTTTTTTTTTCAAATATAAGTGTAAACACAATCCATTTTTCACTTATGGATGCATCAAAGCTAGCTCAACAAAGCTCAACAAATATAAATAGATGAATAATCGATTGCACGTAATTGATCCGCCAAAGTATCGGCTAAGCATGCTTCAGTCTCGTGTCACGCAATCAAACAGAAGTGCGGTACCATTACTCAAACTCTAAGCCCGCATGACGTTCTCCCAGCAGAATCTCCCAACCGCTCGCACAAGGTCGCTCGCGATGCGTCCTGGAAAATCTTGGCCGCGCTGTACGGAGTCGTGACTTGGAAAGTCGTGCGCAGATGCGAATACTTTGCCAACCGCAACCCTTTGACAAATTGTTCGTCGACCAGGCTCTGGTCTCGGCGAATAGAGCGTCCACTTCATCCATTTGAAAGTCTCGCCCGCGCGAAAGAGGCAGCTCTCTCATATGCGGCAAAGTAGTACGAATGATTTACGATGCGGAGTTGATAATGACGATAATTATCGGATTTGCTTTTCGGCGCGAGAGATCGCATCGCTGGGAATATTCGCGTAGAGCCGCTCTCGGTCGCGCGAAATTTATTCTAGGATCGGACCCCGGCAGGTCATTCGTTGCAAATCAGAGTCGTTTTGTACACACGAGCTCTCGGATGGAGAAGAGCGCGTTATTAATTACCGCTCGTTCCAATCTCAAAGCGATCATTTGTTTGTTTCTCGCAAGCTCGTGTACGTGTGTATAGATAGGACTCCCAAGAATGAGGAGATAATGAGTTATGGAGTGATGAATGACGCGGTCGCCGTTCGTACCGTTAGCCTTATCTTGTATTTTGTCATCAAGCTATCTAAAGCTCGCGCGAGCGCAAAGCCATTCTTTCGAGGACGAAATTGCCTTTTGATAGATCTACGTATTCTTCGAATCTCATCCGGCAGAGAAACGTACTTGCTCAGGCTAGATCTCAACTAGAATCAAATTATCTTGTCTCCTGATACAGGAAACGCATCTGATACACGCGCAAACGAGGCCTCTTTTCGTTCTCGAATATTTGGGACGCGAGAGCACGAATTAATGTGAGGAACGTCGCTGCTTGTGTAAAAGCCGAAAGTATGTAAAAGGAGCTGTACACGCGGTCGTTAGATGTTTCATCATTTTTGCGCGTCAAAAGTATGCGAGATGTACACGAGGATATTCACTCATTGGGCCATGTGCGAATGCTCATGTCAAAATAAACATCTCGAAACGGTTATTATAATGTGATCGAGGATGAAAGAGAAATTAATTCGTGCGCCCACGCACTGGTTAGCCCGAGCGCCGAGTGAAAGGTTGAAGCAGGTGAGTCTCGGCATGCTGGAGTGCGGCTCTCCGTGGTCGAGAATCATTTGCATTTCTTGATGACTGTATGGGAATTCTGAAGCGCCTCTCTGTTTCATAGCTTGCTGTAGAGTGCAATGTCTAGCTCGGTTGAGGATGAATCATGGCAGTGTGTTTTGTCGCGGCGATTCCTTGATGTTTGGTGCTCGTTCTTGCGTTGACGGTAGTTGTCAATAATCCTCAGGTTTGACTCTTGGTCATCAGGCCTTTCGCGAATTTGATCATTTCCGATTCCGTTAATGAGCAGGAATGCTCGCTAATTACCTCGGTCCTGGAGTAGAAATGATGGTTGTTGAAGAGTTTCTTGAGGGAAAGTTTGGGAAAATCTCAATGGATGCTAAAATTTCTATGGCAGATACCCACTCTTGTGGAATTTGTGAGATATCCTGATGGATTACAACTCCAGTCAACTCATAACCTACTTCCGGATCCCAAAAAATCATGATGGTGTGAAAAATAATAGAATCTAGCAGGAAAATAATCAAATATGACAAAATTCGAGGGGTGAGAAATTATGCATTTCAATTTTTTCTCTTAAACCAAAATTCATTGGTAATTTATTCTCTACGCCATATATATGGCATATGTTTCTATAACAAGAAGGTGTATTTTTTAATTTTTCCACACGTTGATATGGCATAGAATAAAATTGATCACAAAGTATTGGAAAACGGGCTTGCTTATTGTGTAGAAGGACGATTAGAGTCCACGGGTGAATGTGAAAATTTGATGAGTGTAAAGACAAAACTACCTATTTAACGTGTAGATTTTGAGGGTAATTCTTGGTTCCGCAAAAACCCTCATACTCGTTGTAATTCTTCGTAAAACTTTAAAATGAGTAGAAAATCGTTCATTTCGTGTCATTCATTGATGAATCTACAAGAGAAAATCATGGTTGAAATTTTCTCCAAATCTCGTCACGTGCAGCAATTCCCACTTCCCACGAATATCTTGTCTCTTTTGATATAAAATCAACATCCCAATCTCAATCCGAAAATTCATTGTAGAGTTAATTGAACATTCTCTCTAGAATACCGTCGATTTTGCATCTCCAAATGTGCTGAACATTATTACACTTCACAAGCCCCGTACACCTCATAAATAAAAGAGATTGCATAACGAACCTTCCAAGGCACGCCGAAAGTTGCTCGGGTGCAAGAATTTCGCGATGCCCTTAAAATCGCCTGGGCCTCCCTGCCTTCTCCCTCTAATAATCTTCAAACTCGTGTAATATGTTCACGGAGAGGCTGTACGAGGTATCGAGGGTATAGCCTGATCGAGCTACTTGCTCCTTTATTCTTCCATCGAATACTCGCTGCTCTACTCCACGTCGATCATGCACGAAACGAGAGCAGGCCAATATGAGCGAAGCGCGCGCCCTTTTCCGCAATATTAAGCATTCCAAAGTCCGGGTCGGCAAGCAATGCAATAACGCGAGTTATCGGTGCATTGTAGCTATGAAAATCCGGCACAAGCTGCCCAGCGAGAAATGTATCGAGCTGGAACTTTCCTCCGACATGAAAGATATAATGAGGGGACCGACTGCTGCTGGCAAGTGGCTCAGAGAATTTGGAAGCTTACGATATTTCTGGCTTTTCTTGAATACTCCGCCTACAGGAGATTATTTTAAACGTCGGACTGTGAATAAATCATCAATTATTTGTATCATTGCTAAAACTTTCTACTCTGACAAACTTTCAACGTCACGCAGCTAACTCTATGATCATCAAAAACCACATTTACGGTTTGCTTTAAGCAAGATGTAGCTCTAAATATTCTTTTGGTTCGTCAAGTTTTCGGTTAACGAAACTCTTTCCATCACTTCTCGTACATTCTTCACGTGCTCGAAAAGACGAAATATTTTGGGATCATGACATTTGTAAATTGTGAACTTTATTTCTGTTTTTCATAGGGAAACTTTGAAAAGACATCTCAAATGGTCCTGTTGCAGCTTTCAGGTTCATAAATTCAACTACAATCATAAAATCTCACGTTACTCAAATTCCTAAACCGCCTGTTCTTCCTCTCCATCTACCCTTTCACATGAGCGATATAAAAGTGGTTGCGTTATCTTAAGTGGTTGCGTTATCTTGTTGCAAGAGATTTTCGGGATTGGTCATGCTTATTGATATTCTAGTATACGCTGTTTTAACGGCTGAATGTGAGCTTTATCGCGTACTGGCTTGATATATAAACTTGTTTCGAGAGTAGACTGCTGTAAGCACGTAGTTACATCGTGAAACTGCGCTTTGATGTTCCAAGCGCTGAGCAGCTTCGATTCTATGTGATAAGACGGGTCGTGAATAATACTGAGGAGGAGTTTTTGAGTGGAAATTCTTCGAGAAAACTTTCTTTTTGCGTTGGTCGCCTCTGATGACGTGCAATTCTTTCATACTTATCAAAATGTGTATCTATACTTTGCATGGTTGTCACTGAAAATTGCCGACGCTTTGGAGATTCCATAACTTTGATGAACATACATTCGTATGCCACGTTATCCTGTTTCCAAGAAATAAGCATTCGTTCATACTTTCACAGTTGACTGACAAACTTGGAAAAATCATTTCTACGTTGGCGTGAGATTACTTATTCATTGGAATCTAATATTTAATCTCGCATTAGAAAGGCAGAAAATTCCTTTCGCAAGGCACGTACCTCTTCCCATGCTATCGTTTAGCCTGTACTGAGAAAGTAAATTTGTCTCTATTAGGAGGTCATGATTCATAAATCATGGTATGTCCCCTGAAATTTCATTAAAATTAGTAATGACTCGTGGCAAAACATTTGATGAAGGCCGCCTCTCAGTTTCCAATAAATCATGTGGAGCATCATACAACGTATGGAAGAACAAAATACCTAAAAATTTCTAGCCTAAGAAGCATAGAATCTCTTTTCTGCAATCGTGGGACGTGCACAAGAATTTTCGATCCTCGTCACGATTGAGATTGAACGATATTCAAGAGACACGAATTAATGTTTTGGTGCTTCTGATGTTGCAGATATGAAGCAGTCGGAACGAGGAGATAAAGCGATGCTGACGGGAAACGCGCAGCCCTCGGACGTGTTCTGCTCGGTTCCGGGCAGGTTATCGTTGTTAAGCAGCACCAGCAAGTACAAAGTCACAGTCGCCGAAGTGCAGAGACGGCTCTCGCCCCCGGAGTGCTTGAACGCGAGCTTACTCGGCGGAGTCCTGCGAAGGTGAGTCACATCCATCAATCGTCAATTGCTTATGCATCCTCTCCTGATTCAGTCATTTTGACTGATGAAATGCTCTGGAATATTTTGGACTTCTGAGTAACTCTTCTATATTACTAAATCGTTCGGATGAGCTCTTCAAACAATAATCAGGATCTCCCGGAAGCACTATTGTAGATAAAATTCTTTATCAAATAGACTCGTTTTCGAAAGAGAGTCCGCTAAGCGAGCGCGATGTGCAAGGTCGGATACGAGCCGCGAGAATACTCACACTGGAAATCCATGAATGAACGAATCGTGTTATTCGTTTTCCTCTACCTCGTCTCGCGCGCTGGAGATAAATCGAATGCCGCGAATCCCGTTCCCAAGCACCACCGCTGCACTGCATACGCCCGTGTGAATGGGTCAGTGAGAGCATCGGGCATTCGGTGCCCGTGTGAAAACTGTTGTTCAGCAGCTACTCTTCACCCACAACCATCCCGAGGAATTTCATCGGTATCCTCATAACACAATAATTTTGGTACGAAGGACTTGTAGCACTGGCTTCGCTCGTGTCACAAACTGTCCTTCGTACAAAACTATCCCTCCGCACGCGGTCTCATCAAATACCATTGAAATTTTAAGTTGAACGCGTTAATATGATTTAGGTCGATTCGGGGTGAAAGTTCGTCGAGATTGAACATCTTTTATCAGGGAAATTTTCGATTGGAGGCTCGTACCTAGCGAGTTTCATACTCTGGTAGAGGTTGCTTGAACCCATAATACGACAACGTATCTGAACGTAAAATTTGAAGTCAAAAATATGAGTTTCCATTCAGAAATCTTGCTTTGAGCTCTGAATCTTGGAAAAATTTCCTCTAGGATGAAATGTAATGCCATCATTAGATTCCCTCCTGAATTTGAGACTCGCCGTATTCTTCGAAGCGCGTACAACTGACTTTTATGACTTCCCATAGTTCATCAGTCAAGCTCTTTAGCAAGAAATAATTTTCGGCAAGTAGAGTGGTAAACCTGCAAGCCACCCAAACGACCCCACAGCTCGTCACGTTCTACATAATCCACGCTCGATCGCTGAAATTCTCGCTAAATATTCCATCTGCCTCGGGTATGCTCCTCAGCTGCTCCACCAATTCGCGTCGATGGCTCAATTAGCGCAAGCGCTCGCAAAAGCTTGCGCGCAAGAGCGTGACGTTCGTCGAGATGAGTTTGGCAGAGACATTTATCCTCCACGGCCGCTATACGTTTTGTACGCAATTTATTCCTCTTACACAAACTACACATAGGGTGCAAAACTAAATCGCAAAATCCATGGGCGTCAGTCATTTCCAACAAAAATTTTAGCCTTCTCAGAGCTAGGCTTGAATCCTACCACACATCTCCAAGAATCGTCGTCTTCTCGCAAATACGAATAAGCAGCTCTAAAAAGGTGTTAATATCATAGCACTCTGCAAATGAGACAATACCATAGGTACGATTGCGACTCCTTCATACACTGTAGAAAGAAATTCTTAAACTCAGATCACGCTCGTGCTGAAATACAGATGTGGCATTATTCAGCAAATACTCATAGGAAAGTAAGTGTACGCGCGTGTCTAATGCGGGTATGAAGTGGAAATAAGTAATAATGCTCTTCTTGACAGAGTATTTGATTTTTCATAGTTCCCAAAGATTTTTCACGAGGATGATGTGAACAATTGAATCAGATCACGGAAAATTTGAGTAAAAAGTTAGTAAGCTTAGTGACCTGACTTTAAGATTTTCTTTTGACAGTGTACAATAATCTCGATGATCCTTGATACCTTGAGCATACAATGGACAACAACACAGAAACTCAGAGAACCACCGCCTCTCCATACACTTCTGTCGCAAAACGGCTGAACGGGCCTCGTCTTCCTGAACGTCTCGTCCCGTCGTCGACGCTCACAAGAGTGTCACCGCTCGCGATTTTTTGCCCCTCTATGGAAGAGCCGAGGCCGCGAAAATTATTCGCCTCGCGAGCCGACGACGACGGATCGTTGAAATTCTGAGCGGACCAATTACCCGTCCCCCTGAAATCGAGCCGCGCCAAGGCGATCGCACGAGGAGCTGGAAAAACCGTTATATAATGCTTTTGCTTCGTCCCGGCATGACTGACGGGTCCTCCCGGGGTGATGCTTGCTGGCAAAAAATTCACTCGCTCGATTTACAACAATCGTTTCGGCGCCTAGATTCAGGCCCGTCGCAGTCGCAGCTTCTTCGGCGACGATCGCCGACCCGGAAGACGATGGCTCCTCTTAAACTCCTCTCGAGCGTAGGTTCGCTGAAACGGGTTTTGAGACTTTGGACGTTCTGCAGCTGGAGTTAGATGAACTATGTGCGTTGGGATGTCGAGTCTATTCTCATGTCTTGAAAGTGAAGTGAGCTATCAAAATTCTGTGTCGAGGGGGTGCGTTCAACTGGCGGGAGGCTCTGGACTCTGGGTTGGGAAAAATTTGATAAACAGGAAGATTTTCTTTTTTCGGAATCTTCTGCTACGAGGTTCGTTTTGGAATACTCGCAATGAAGTTCGTGAATGCGTGACAGATTGACCATTCAGCGCAAATCTTGTGGAGAGGGAGGGCGGGATAAAATCGAGAACCAGCCGTTAGATAACGCTCCTCAAGAATGTTTCTTTCACTCTCTCTTCATAAAATAGCAAAATCTTAAAAATTCAATTCGCAAAAATCTTGATATATTGCTATTCCACAATACATTTTGAACAACCATCTTATATAAATGCAAGTGACAAAACTACAGAAACGAAACTACGTAACTAGCCAGTTAGAAGAGAAATATTCCATGAAGTTATCGATGTCTCGTCTACGTAATATGTGCATCTTCATTAATCCTCAGATTTCAAATCGTAGAACTGGGGGATACCAAGTGATTTATATTATGACTCGATTAATTTAACGTTGCGCCTTGTAAGGTCGTCATCGTAAATTCGACAAGTTTTTTGCAAATCGCTTACCTAACCATTGGAAATTTTCCTCTACGAGTTACATTTGTCGAAAAGCTTATATTCGAAATGTTCCATTCATTATAGAATTATAAACTCTGTATACATCTACTGTCGTAACCACTGGTCAAAATTCGTATACTTTTAAGACTCCAAATCTATAGAGAAGTTCAAATTATGATCTATCTGAACATTCCGATTTTGCGCATTGAGCAGGATTATGCTATGGAGCTAACTCGTCCCAATTCAATACAGATTCTCCATACAAAATGACTCATAATATGGCGGGTTCCCGATCCAAGTGACGTAAATCCACTTTCGAAAATACAAAAAGTAGGAGTCAAATTTTGATGTTACTAATATTTTGTTCAAGTTTTACACATCGAACAAAATTTTTGGCATTGAAAGGGATGTTCTTAGTTCAAAAAATCTGCGACAATGGTTTTTGGAAGATATCCCAAGCGTATAGATCACGTCTACAAAAAAGTTCGAAAAATGCACTGACGTCTTTTTGGTCTGGAACCCTCCAAATGTATCTCATGCTTAAATCCATCAGATCTGCTCATAATTCAAATTTATTCTTCAGGGCGAAATCCAAAAATGGTGGACGACTTCTTAGAGAAAAGCTGGAGAAAATTGGTCTGAATCTTCCCGCAGGAAGGAGGAAGGCCGCCAACGTCACACTGCTAACGTCTCTGGTGGAAGGTGAGCAGCGCATTTGAATATAAAAAAGAATCCAAAGAAAGTAGACTCGCATCAGAGCAAATCGATGATTCACGAGTCGGTTATAGACTCGACGAGGCTCTCGAGTTTAGAATGCTATTGTTGATCCGGTTCTATGTTAGCGTCGAATCTCACGGAAGAGGGCGCGTTAACGCAAAATCGCGACTATGGGGGACCTCCGTCGTGATCATGAATCATCTTTTGCACAGAAAACCCCGCAGAGTTATTCTTGCAATAATCGAATAGTGTCTGTATCGAAGAGGTCCGAGACCAATGTGCAAATTCCACCCGGACGTCTAGGACCTTACGAGAATACGAGGGCGCACAATGTCGTATTCTGATTTGCGAGCTCTACCCCTGTCACCCTCGTGACCTCGCTGTTTTGGTAGGTCCGAAAAAAAAATGTTGATCACAAAAGTGAGAGAAGCCAGTATCAAAATATGAAAAATATCCGATATTGTGTGGGACTCTTTCATTTTGCTGTAGTCAATTCACCACTGAAATGATTAACGATTGGGTAACATTCAGCAGAAATATTAACACCACGCTGTGCTTGGCTAAACTATTGAGTA
>JAPYYZ010011357.1:0-10354 GCA_030522705.1 Eretmocerus eremicus | reverse complement strand
GCGGGTGAAACGCTGACGGTGCATGAGCATCGTCATGGCACGGGGGAGGTGCTCGCGGAAGCGCGCGCCTTCCACGTGACACCCGTCAGTGAAGTTACCGGAGGATTCATGTGAACCGTTGAGGTATCTGAACCCTTCATTATTTCAATCAGTGGGAGGTGAATGGGTTGCAAATTCTGTGTGTCTATTATCGCATCAATTGAGTTATTCTGTAGATTGATATGTAGCATTTCTGAAATTCTACGCTTCCTCCAATTGCATTCTATGTCAAGTATTTTTGGGTTCCTCAAAATTGGAAGTGTAATTAAAGATTCGTATATGCTCATGTATGACAGAATTGCGTTCATTCGGTTTCCTGCATTTCTCTTGTGCTCAACAATTCTCTCATGTAATTTTCCCTTCGTCTCTCCTACATACGAAGCATCACAATTCTCACGTTCAATTTTGTACACTACATCTGTCCGTTTCTCGAGTTCTGTGATGTCTTTCCTTTCTCCAATCATATTCAGTTTATTCACCATTCTTGGAATGGTTTTGATATTGTAATCTCTCAATTTTTCGGTCAGATTCTCATACAAACTTCTGACATATGAAATAGTTGGTGGAAAAAGTTTGTCTCTTAATTTTTTAAGGGAGTTGTGAATATTTCTCTCAAATTGTATCCTTATTTGCACGTGGAACTTGATGTAACTTTGTGGATAGTTATCAATCTCCAAAATATTTTGAACAAATTTGAAATTCTTATCCAGCAAAATATCATCAGAAAGTAGCAAAGCTCTATTCACAAGTGAATAAACCATAGCTTCCCTCTGAGATAGTGGATAGTGTGAATCGTGATTCAAAATTCTCCGTGAGTAGGTTTTTTTGTGATACCAGTCACACAGAATTGTGTTGTCATCTCTGCGATGGATTGTAATTTCGAAGAAATTGAGAGATTTCTCCTTTTCAACTTCGGAAGTGAACTGTAAACGTGGGTGGTACGAATTGAAAGTAGTACCTATTCCATTAATTCCCCCCTGAGGGACTATCATAAGGATATCATCAACGTAACGACCATAGTACAGAGGTTGAAAAGAGAGTTTGTCAATGCAAGTTTCTTTAAGGTCCACCATTACTATATCTGCGAAACTAGGGGAGCTCGGATCGCCCATCGGTGTACCATGTGTTTCTTTGGACTACTTCCCGTTGTACTGGAAGTAGGTGTTGTTCAGAAGAACTTCGATGCCATGTATGAGATCTTGCAGAGTAATGTCATAACTCTGTCTCATATAGTGGAATCTCTTGTCTACCCTCTCTACTATCTTCTCCGCAGGTGTATTGGGAAATGAAGATTTGGCGTCAAGGCTGACAATTACATGGTTTCTCGGTATTTTTATATTGCAGATATTCTCAACTAGATGTTGGCTGTTCTCCACGTATGATTTTGGTTTGGGTATTATATTTTTCAGGATATTATTGATCATTTTCAAGAGTTGATAAGTGAGACTGTCTATGGCTATACTATGGGTCTGATGGGTGCATTTGGTTTATGAATTTTTGGGATTGCATTTTCGATAGTGAAGTATTTGTTTGAGAGAGAGCACACCGATTATATGTTTTCCCTAAATAGCCGAATTCATTCCATCTATATAGAATATTCTCAACACCAGTCTGCAATTGAGGAAGAGGATTTTTTCTCTCCTGTCTATAAGTCTCAGTGTCCGAGAGGAACTCGAGCATATTTCGTTCATAATCTTCTAGTCTTCAGGCGACGGTAACATTCCCTCCATCAGCCATTGCATGAAAAATACCATCGTCTCTCGCGAAGGTTCTGGCAAGGTTAATTTTTTGTGCAAAAACTCTATCTTCATTCTTAGTGTGCTTGATTCTCTCTGAGTTATAATGTGAACTGTCTACTATCTTGCAACCAATACTTGAAGCTAGTTGAACGGCAAACTCAAATGTTCCTAAAAGTCTTTCAGTGTTCTTGATAGTTTCTATCATCGCATCACAATCGACTCTGCCAGCTGTGCTAAATTTGGGACCCAAAGAAACTACCTCTATAATTTCGTCCGGAATCTCAACATCGGAAGAAATGAGGACCATTTATCTCTCTCTACATTACTTGGAAATTTTTGATTGGAATTTTGGCTATGGGAGTCGAGAGTTCTATTTGAAGAATTGGACGAAGTGTTCCTGAACTGGTTACCATGTTTCTTATCTACGTGACTTTTGAGGTTGTTGCACTTATGGATCTGAATATCTAGAAATTTACTATATACAGTAGTTGGTATTTGGCGTCTCAAACTGTACTCTAGTTTCGGTTTCTCATTCTTGAATATATCCTGTGGATGCTGCAGTCTCCAATCTCTGTATTGAAGAGTTATGTTTGAAACTCATGCAAGTGTGAGAAGAATTTCTTGTTGCCTATGTAACTTGAAATATAAATGTTTCAGATTGTTCTGTATATTTCTGATGTAAGGAGGCTGGATGTCATGCGCCCGGCATTTTATCAGGAACTCAATCTACGATTCAACTTCAACTATCTTCCCATTCACATTGGAAGAATTTTTCATGAGTCTCACAGTGTCTTCACCATATTGACTGGTGATGCATTCGTAGGAGTGAGAAGTTGAGAAGACAACCTCACACGAGATTGTAGATGTTGAAGATAGTGGGGCGCTATGCGATTCAATCCCCGGCATTTGAATTTATGCATCATTCTCTCCACTCATGTTACCTTTGTATTATGTTGATTAGTCAATCAATTTTATGAGTCGATCAGATCTTTATTCATCTTGGCAACGTTTCGAGGAACCATGTGATTGTCAGTCTAGACGCCAAATCTTATTTCCCAATACGCCTGCGGGAAAGACAGTAGAGGGGGTAGATAAGAGATTCCACTAAATAAGACAGAGTTATGACATTACTCTCCAAGATCTCATTCATGGCATTGAATTTCTCCTGAACAACACCTACTTCCAGTACAACGGTGAGTACTTCAAACGAACACATGGTACACCGATGGGCGATCCGAGCTCCCCCAGTTTCACAGATATAGTAATGGTGGACCTTAGAGGAACTTGCCTTAAGGCCATGTCGGAGCCGTGCAAGCACGCTCTGCATGAAAGCATTTCCCACAATTCTCGAACCCCTTAGAGATTTGGACCAAAATGAAAGAGAGAGGCTGTTCTACATACCCAAATCTAGGGCATCTCTCTCCTCTTTTGATCCGAATCGCGAATTTTCTTGAAAATTATGGGAACGCCCGAAAGCATTATATGCATGTATAATTGAGCCATGTATATGGTTAGGTATATAAGCACTCATCGCGTTCCTGTTATTCTCAAAAATCTTCGCGATTTGGATCAAAAGAGGAGAGAGATGCTCTAGATTCGGGTACGTAGAACAACCTCTCTCTTTTATTTTGATCCAAATCTCTAAGGGATTCAAGAATAATCGGAAATGCCGCGGAAACGGCTACCCACGCGTCGGTGGCACGGCTACGACATGGCCTCAACAAACTCTCTTCTCCAACTTTGTACTATGGTCATTACGTTGATGATATCCTCATGATAATTCCTCGGGGAGAAATTGATGGAATAGTTATCACTTTCAATCCGTACCACCCGAGTTCACAGTTCACTTCCGGAGTTGAAAAGGAGAGATCTCCAGAATTCTTTGGAATAACAATCCGTCGGAGAGATGACAACACGATTCTGTATGACTGGTATCACAAAGAGACCTACTCAGGGAGAATTTCGAATTACGATTTACACCATCCACAATCTTAGAAAGAAGCTATGGTTTATTCACTCGTGGATAAAGCTTTGCTACTTTCTGATGAGATTCTTCAGGATAAAAATTAAAAATTTGTTCGGACTATTTTGGAGATAACTATCCACAAAGTTCCATCGAGTTCCACATGCAAAAGAGAATACGATTCGAGAGAATCATTAACAACTCCCCTCAAGCACGAAGAGACAAACTTTCTCCACTAACTATTCCATATGTCGAAGGTTTAGATGAGAATCTGACCAGGAAGTTGAGAGAGATTACGAAATCAAAACCATTGCGTAAATCGTGAATGAACTGAATATGATCAAAAAAGGGGAACACATCACAGATCCCGAGGAACAAACAAATGTAGTGTCCAAAATTGAATGTGGAAATTGTAATGCTTCGTATGTGGGAGCGACAAGGAGAAAATTACAAGAGAGAATTGTTGAGCACAGGGCAAATGCAGAAAACCCGAGTGAACGCAATTTTGTCATCCATGAACATATGCAAATCTTCTATCACACTTATAATTTCAAGGAACTGAGAATACTTGACATAGTATGCAATTGAAAGAAGCGTAGAATTTCAGAAATGCTTCATATCAATTAACAGAATAACTCAATTAATGCAATAATAGAGACATAAAATTTGAAACCCATTCACATCCCACTGATCGAGAAAATGGAGAGGTTCAGATACCTCAATGATTCACATGAATTCTGCAGTAACTCCACTGACGTGTGAGCTTGATTAATTTCGAATCTCAGCGCTACTTCACCAAGACATTGGCAAGGTGAAGAACTGTGAGCACTAGAAACCAAAATGCAGACGACATATACGTCTCGAGATCAGAACATAATGGTCACTCAGTCAGTTGAGTTACACGAAAAATTCTAGACCTTCCATTATGTATCAGTTTCAAATCAACTCTCATATATAGTCCGTTGATTTCAATACAGAGAAGCATGTGCAATAGAAGATTCCCCGGAATTTACGAGAATTTGAGGAGGGAATTCATTAATCAAGCAGTGAGTAATTCACAAAACATGTCTCAATATAAACTTCAGCCTCATAAGTTCACTTTCAGTTATTATGCTCGACAGGAAGGTGTTGATGTACCAAAGGACGAGTTATTGATGTAACGTACTTGTGTTGTTGTCTAAAAACTGGTATGTCAATCGTAGGATCATAAGTGAAAGACTGGACGAACCGTATATACGTTTACAGGTCTACCATGTGTCATATTATTCTATAGGCTTGAGAAGGGCGACAAACCTCGCCGAAATGTTGCCAAGATGAATAGAGATCTGATTGATTCATGTAATCGATTGACTTATCAACATAATATAAAGCTAACATGAGTGAAGAGAATGATGCTTATAAACCGACCATAATGTTCACCTCAATTTGAAATTCCCGCGAGTGTTGAAGTTCTCGATCGATCATGAACAATCGAGCTCAACATTCATTCTCATTGAATGAATAAATGATCTCATAAACTCACCTGCGGGTCCCTTACGTGAGACAAACACCCAGCTCTCTTCTTTACGTAAAGTATACAGTCACCCTTGAAGATGTTCTTCAGGTCTTCAAAATTTCGTTTCTTTTCAAATACTATCTTCCAATATCTATCATCATTCAGCTCAAGCTTCTCGAGTTCCTCCAGTTGTGGGATCATACATGGTGCTCTGACAATCATTTCATTGCTCCTACGGGGACTAGAAGTGAGCTCCAATTTCATTGATACATAACAAAATTCCTCAGTGTGGATATCCATAGGTAGTATTAATCTTGGTTGCGTTGCTAGAACGTACAAGTGTCTCAAAGCTTGCAGATGATATCTATTATCATTGCTGTGTGTGGGAAATTTGGGATATAACGAAATTATGAGCATAGCGATTGAGGCTACGTCATTGGATAATGTATATCTTCCTCCTCCTAAGAATAAGAATCCCAAAGCCATATGCGTAGCAACGTGGGATCCATATGTGACTGTATTGAATGAAGGCCCAACTCTAGTTCTCAAATATCGGCATATTCTCAGAATCTGTAATGACCAGATAGCATTTTGGGTCAAGGCTGAACAATGGACATTCTTCCGAGACAAATCAAAACTTACCTCCAAGTTCCCTGTCCCTGCCATGATAACGGCATTTGAGAGTAAGGTCACATTCAGACAATTCTCCAAAGTTGCTCTGCCTGTAAGTTCAGCTACCGATCGATCCAACAGAGATACGAACATTTTCAGGAAATGATGGACAGTTCTGAATGCTGAGAGGTCCCCAGTACCAGCATATTTCAATCCGATCGCCATGCATGATCCAGCAATAATGTTACAATACGCCTGACTGTGAAGAGTTTATCTATTGTATTAATTCTTGATATGACTCTCAATCAATTAATTTGAGGACATGTCGTAGCCGTGCAGCATGTACAACGTGGCCACGCAATCTTCTTGATTCTGAAAGTAGACTCTACAGGAAAGTGGAGCAAAGTTATGTAGAACAAGACGAAGACGAATCTGTTCTCATCCATTGCCGAGATTTGCAGACTAGTTAGAGGTCTGTGCATGTATAAGTTTCAGCGAATATTATTACGTGCACGAAGTTTGTGAGTCAAGCGGCCCGAGTCTCGAACATCGACAACTTGCGCAGCTCGTCGACTCACAAACTTCGTGCACATATTTGCAAAGACTATTGCATACACAGACCTTTGACTTGTCTAGAAATCTCGGTAACCGATAACCTCAGACTCGTCCTCTCTCCGTTTTACTCTACTCCGTCTTCTTTTCCTGTCAAATCCACTCGATGACCAAGCAGACTCCACACCTGTATCGCAGACGCTGCATGGCTACGGCATGCTCTCAGTAAAATTCTTGATATGGACTCAGGGATCTAGGTGAATTCCAGGCATATGGACAAATCTTATAATCCAGGCCACTTCCTATACCTGGTCTATGGGACGTTTTGGGAATGATCAGCGTTATACTAATATTCTACAGCTTCTGCGATGAACTTGCGTATAACAATTTTTATGTTATATAAGGAATACTCGGCAACATGTCCTGGAGTACCAGGGAGTATCATAAAATATCACAATGAATGGTTGTATAAGGGCAGATCGGAACAGTTAGAAGTTTGCGACACAATTCCTCTGTAAGATATACTGTGAAACTTCTGAATATGCTCTCATATACCAAACGATACTGTACTATACAACCCATTCCAGATAAGATCACTCGGTCAAAACACGAACGAATTCAGATCGGCTTGGTTCTGAAATATATGATTCTAGAAATAAAATTAGAAGACTCGGACTTTTTCGTTTGAACTCTGAGAGGGCCATTTAATCGAAATTGACACTTCGGAATCAATAAAAATTGAATAACCCGGGAAGCACTTTAGGTATTCCGATAATCTTGATGCATATGATTGAGTACTCGATGACGTATGGTGTTCGCGATTGCTCAAAGCCATTTTGCTATTATTATTATTATTATTGATTATAATGTCATAATTACATTCAACCCTCATATCTTATGTACTTATTTTGATTGTACATATCTATATCTGGTCCTGCGTGACCATTTTGATTTGCCGGGAGGGCGGCGGGAAGCCGTTCCTTTCCGGCTCAGTTTCGGAGCAAAGCTCTCGCTGGGCAGCACGCTCACGCGTGCGTGTACTTTTGTTCAATAAATTGGGTGCCTTAATTAATCTCGCCCGCGTTTTGCATTCATTAAGCTGCAAATGCTCGTCCACTCCTGGTGTTCCCGTCTCCGTTCTCACACTCCATGAGTAAAGTACTCAAACAATTGGTCCTTCGAGCCGGATAGGCGGCCAGACGGGACAGGAGTCGGGCACACGGCGAGTCAGCCATCTTTTTCCAATGCCGACGAGACACCAAGCACGCGCCGCGAGCCGCGAGTGAATTTTGACTTTCCGCTCGTAATCCGCTCCGCATATTAAACTCTCGTGAGTTTTTCGTGAGCGATTCTCGACCTGGTGTTGTGACGCGCTTCGACCTCGACAACCTTCGTCGGGCGAGCCAAGAGTACAGGCGGGAACCTCACTTGTTTCGAAAATTGAGCTCCGGGAGTGCGTGAGTGTGCAAGCTCTGCCAGACAATAAAAACATGTGTGCACCAGTGAGTTTGTGCTAGTGCACGGACAAGCGAGCCTGTGTGCTCCACATCGTGAATGACGCCGGGTAGCAGAGGTTGGGTGTCCCAACAGGACCTGGTGCAGCGTCTTCGAGAAAGTCGGTGAATGGCGAATGCTGCATCACCGACCGTGCCGCTGTCAACGTAGTCGCAGTTCCACTTGGCGCCGCGCCTGCATCTGTGGCGCTGATATCGCTGTAGCCGAGCAGACAAACTTGCCGTCTTTGGATTCTGCATCCCGACGGAATCTGGATGCTACGAAGCTGCATTTCTACTGCAGTTCATCAGCGGCACGCAACATTCCGAATTCGACGTTGGATAAGTAGAATGAGTAACATTCTTTCCAACTCAAAGCATTGTTTCAATGTGTCAACATGAAGTGGCACTGAGCTGCACACTTCTTGGACTCTATCTTGGATTAGATCTTCAGACATCAATTTACTTACAGCATTCGACTGTGTAAATGTGAAGGGAGGCATTTGATGTTACCTCAGTTTGTACATGCGATCTTGATTTCACATCCAAGTAGACTCGGCACTACAAAATATTTCATTCATTCACTGAATTGTTATGTTAGATCATTGGCATCTCATAACACTATCTTTGTTAGGGATAGTAGAATCACCTCCAGTAGGTATTTACACATAGATGCTAAATTTTCATGTTTGACGATGAGTCACATACATCAGTTTCAGTAGTTTGTCATTACTCTGCAACGGAGTACTAGTGTTCTTGTATTGTAATCACAGCAAGTGTCTCACAACAATCTCTCAGTATTGTGATTAGTTCAATACCACTATTCTGTGCTAGGACTGATATTAGAAAGTGCAGAATATCATTGTGAGACAGTACCGATTACTGCAAATAGTAATCCTCATGTCAACGCTCCACCTCTCATGGCTTCCTATAGCATCTAGAGTAGGTCTAATATCCTCTGCTGATTAGGGCCTCCTCTGCTTATTTTGATTCTATATATCTATATCTGATCCTGCGTAGCCATTTTGATTTGCCGGGAGGGCGGCGGGAAGCCGTTCCTCTCCGGCTCAGTTTCGGAGCAAAGCTCTCGCTGGGCAGCACGCTCACGCGTGCGTGTACTTTTGTTCAATGAATTGGGTGCCTTAATTAATCTCGCCCGCGTTTTGTATTCATTGAGCTGGAAATGCTCGTCCACTCCTGGTGTTCCCGTCTCAGTTCTTACACTCCATGAGTAAGTACTCAAACATATGGGAATATTTGAGGATTAATCTGGAATATGTCGTCTATTCACGAAAAATCGATATTCTATGGAAAACACAAAATATGATTCCCTCAAAACCATCATCTTTTCTTGGCTGAAAATTCTTCTAGGAGTACCTCTTTACATGATGAACAGGACCCGAATAGTGCGGTAGGCGCGGCGACTTTGGTCGTGGTAGTATGAATTCATTTTGATGAAAAATGAGTGAAAAATTACATTTTGCTTATTAAGTGTATCTATGGAGTCAACAATTCGTTCCACTATCTTCAGTATCCAGTCAGACTATTCTCGAGAATACAATCCCATACAAATTGTTTTAGAGACAATCTCGTTTCGCAATCAGCTTCCACAATATTGTCCAGCGGGGAAGATGGACAATCAGGATTCGAATTTAGTTACGAAAGAATTCGACATATTGTTGAAGATCCCATCGAACCACCTCACGTTAACACGACCCGAAAGATGAACGATGTAGATTTTTGGAACTGATTCCTCTAAACCAATCTCCAATGAATGTGCATACCTCTCATTTCGTCAGGATGAGAGATGGAGGAAATCATTGGATTATTCATATTCATGTAAATGTGCGTTATCTTTTCTCGTGAACGATTTTCCCTCACCAGCTCGATCGATCTCTCTCAAGCTCATATAAATTATAAAGAATCTCTCGGAGATGAGCCCATTACATTTCCAGCTTTCTACATCAAGGAGTTATTTTCGGAGGATTTCACCGAGGAAGGTTTGATCGTAGATCATCGTGGAGATCAGTCGCTAAGGTGTAACGTGGCAAGGGGCGTGTAGGCGTATATATAGGTATATATATATATAGAGGGATTCTCTTGCCCGCACCCGCTACACTTATTTAAATTTGGCCGGATCGGGAATAGGCCGGGTTCCCACGCCTCGAGGGGTGGAGTAGCCCGCCACGGCTATGGTGGGGATGCGCTGTTGAAATGGGGTAGGGGGATATTCACATCAATTCCAAAAACCGAACTTTCTATTTACAAAACATACAGAAAGAGGGCGTTTATTCATCACATTAGTCTGTGCTGGGACCAGCTACACGCCTCGGCCGCAAGCCGAAAACCTCCGAACAATCTCTCATTAAAGGCATCACCAGTCCACTAAGGCGTTACAGAATCGGCGCATATTGTCATTCGCGATCAATTGGGGCACCCGCACCACTTTCATAGCACTAGT
>JAPYYZ010011342.1:0-13178 GCA_030522705.1 Eretmocerus eremicus | reverse complement strand
TGAAAGACTTTGCCTGCTCGGTGGGAAATTCGCTAATTGTTGTTGTTTTTTAAGCTGGACGAAACGATTTTCTGGAGAGCCGCGTTCAAAGCGAAGATCAAAAATTTGAAATTTGCGCGTTCTTGCGGATGGTATCTACTTGAGCAATTGCCTGCACTGTCATCAGACATCATTGCTTGCAATCGTTAAAATCTAATAGTATTGATTACTGTAATGGACGACACAGTTACAGGAAAATGTGTTTCAAACTTGCTATGCTTCTGAAGTGTTTCCTAATTTTTTTTATGTTGATGGTGGGAATAACTGGAAGCTGTGGCAGTTTTGAGGCCTAAAGAATGAAATTGAGTCCTTTCACACTCCTCCCCGTGTCCTGACTACCACGTCGAAAATTCTATCTTTCCACATGTTGCCAAATGGCCGTGTCCTGACTACCACGTCGAAAATTCTATCTTTCCACATGTTGCCAAATGGTGCAGGTATAGCTCACTCAACAGTAAATGTCTTAGTTATTTGCTCTGCATCTGATTTTTTTGCCTGATACGAGGAAAATTCTTGCCATTTCCATTCCAGGTGAACGAAAGTTCGGACTGATTGAAAAGAAACTGCAAGTATGGCATGATTAGAAGCTCCGGGCTTTCCTAAAATGCAAGGCTGATATTTTCGATATGAATCATTGGCCATCAAATTTGAAAAAATTCGAATCACACTTTTTCTGTGATCACTTGGTTCGTCTCTAATGTAATTTGTTGAAAAAGTGATCAAGATTCCATAAAGGTTGGTCACCTCCCTGGTAGAAAAGCGCATGTGAGATGGCCAAAAACTAGCCATAAGTGAACGATTTCTGTCCGGTTCGGCCAGAAACTGGCTATTTTTCGCTCATTCCTCGCCAATTTTATTTCCATTTTCTACCAGGGCTAATTCTCTGTACATTGCTCTTACTAATTGAAAATATGTAAACTCGGAGATGAAGCCCTTGAAAGATTTCAACGCACTCTCTGTTTCCTCGCAAATCGCATGCAATTTTCAGTCGCAACTCGAGAGAGTTCGTCGTTGAATCGTCGTGAGTTAATTAGCGAGTTTGATGTCGTATTCATGATATGTTATACTAATTTTTTGCTGTATAAAGGTTCAAATTTCAAAATTCTTCGCCATCGCCCAAAATCGTTCAAGCCTCGATGAATTTGGACGAAATTTATGTTTGTCCAGTTTTTGATACCCTAGGCACTAAAGGCTGAAAAGACTCATAATCCTGTGTAGACGAAGCGTGTACTAAAAAGGAGATAGACGCGTGTACTACATAGGAGATGGTAGACAATAAAACGTCACTTGTCAAGAAGTCTGCAATGCTGGTGGTCTCGGCTAGAATTGTGTCGAAATATTTCCTGGGAAGTTTTCAGCTCATGCGAGTGATCTTAAAGATGAAAAGATTCTATGCCAAATTTAGAATGATAAAAGAAATCGGTTTAGGATAGGTTGGAGATTATTCTTCGCAAATAATGTGAGCGAATACTGCTAATTGGCTTATCTCCTCAACAGTATCAGACTGAGTGCCATTGTTCATTTCTACATTCACGCAGAAGAATATCGGTGAAGATATTGTGTCGTTTGAGGTATTCTGAGAAGTATATTTTAGTCACCCATCATTTATTATCAACTGAAGAAGTTGAAAACTTCAACATTCAAGAAAGGAATTTCGAGTCAAAGAATCAGATTACTATTCTCATCAAGTGAAAGTGTCCTTTAGATTAAAGTATCACATCCTGAAAGATCCACCGCATTTATTTTTCCCTCAGATAAAAATCTTCAATCATTTCTTTTTCTCAGTTTACCGCAACTCACTACCTTGGAGCTGTGAACGCGCTGTGCACAAGATTTCTCCCCGGAAAAACATGTAATTAAGTCCTTGAATATATTGAATCTAATCATGATCGAGAAGAAAGACACGTAGCTAAATATGGGATTTGAACATTTCAATGATCTTCATTCGCCACTAAAGATCGAAAAAGTTCCAATACATATAATAGAGAGTTTGAGAGAAATAAGCCCAAGGCTTTGCAATCAAATCTGAATTCTATGATGGCTTTTGTAATAGCTAGATGTCAAGGTTGGATATGTTTCAATCAACAAATATCCACCAAGACGGTTCTCAATTTCAATTTTTTTTTCTTATTACAGCATGTTAATTAGGTTGTCACTGAAATAAATTTTTTACGGTCTCGTTCAAATTCAAGGTGAGAATGTTTTACTCACCGATAGGTCTTGAGAGACATAGTTGAGCAACATTCATAAGCGTGCCTTATCAGCACCGCGACTGATTTTATACAGTTTTTCATCTTAAAATTTTGCTCTCACCCAGAACGCTCAAACTCATCTGCGCAATATTGTACAAAATTCACGACTCCAAGCAGGAACGAAAAATAATCCCAAGAGCAATTCGAAACTTTCCTCTCTCGGAATCCGGTCGTCGTTAAACTAACGTCGTGATCCTTGATTTAAATTTGAAAATCGGCCATCGGTACCACTGAAAGTTTCCACATCACATATGTTTCCTTCATAGCTGCCTCGAAGCTAGAGCGCGCAAAGCCTAGACCTTGTACATTCAATAGGCGAGCTCGGCTCGTTTTTTATTATAACCAAGGACGAAACTGATTTACAATAGAGACGCTCACTCACTGGGCTAGTTGCGATGTCCGATCGGCGAGAGACGAGCGCCGTTTTCCTGTTGCGCAGTCGATCTCATGCCTCATCCGCAACCATCCTGCATGGATCACATTTGCGTCGCGTGTCAGACCCCGACGACGGCTTGATTTTAGCTAGCGCGTGGCTCAACTGTACACGCTAATCGCTCGCGTTGCCCCCGAAAACCATACTGTACACGTATCACTCCGAGTGAATGTGAAACACAGCTGCCAGCTCACTTTTGTCAAAAGCGCGTGTCTGGCGGCACGGCTGCTTTTCCGCGACGCGCCTCCCCCACTATATAGTTTTAACGAAACGCCGCACGCTCGGCGACGACTAAGTGCGATTACGAAACTTGCGAGGTGTATTATACGAGCTTGGAGACGGGCAAAGAGGCATATCACCTGTACGGAGACCCGCGGCTCGCGGACGCTCTGCTGATACTACTGTATCGCCTAGAGGCTCTCGGGCGCGCGCAGCGCTCCTGTCGATTCGCGCAAACGCGACGCGAGCCTTGCGCTGCTTACCGATGTTGTGTGGGTGTGCGTCATTTTACGCGCTGGCATGGCAATTCATCGATCTCTTCTTTTGCCTCAATCTGAGCGACTTTGCATAATTGAGCGCCACTCGCCACTCGGCCAGCCGACTCTTCCGGTTATGTACTGGCTGGCGATGTTGTTGTTTTTGATAGCCATTGTAGCGCGTGGGAGGACGCTCGGGCCTTGCGGCTAATTAGATTGTACCGCGATGAGGCATGAATTTTTACAAGGTCTGATGAAGAGAAACTATCTACGGTTCCCTTTCCGAGACACATTTTGATAAGGTGATCCGACTTATGGTGAAGGATGTTGAATGATCATTACAAGTCATTAAATTTTGAATCCGAGTCGGCCTCTTATATAGATTGTAAGAAACACATTCATGCTGAAATTCAGATGTGGCACAATTCAGCAAGTACTCATCCAAAAGTCAGTAAGCGCGTGTCTGAATTTGGATATGAACTGAAAGTAAGTGATATGCGAGCTTAATTTTGAAATATTTGATTTTCCCTAATTTCCATCGGTTTTTCTCGAGGTTGAGGTGGAACACCGGACGAGGAATGATTCTGTATCAATCTGATCATCGTATACTCGAGTGATGGAAATATTTCTTTCTAGTCTTGGTGTAATTCAAAAACAGATACGCATAACTTATCTTTCGATACAACTTGGTCAAGGTATATTTATTCATGCTGAATTTATCATTCTTTTTTGTAAAATTGATGGTCATGATCTGCGAGATCGGGGGACAAAAATCAAAGTAGCTATCATAGTAAATATAAACTCAAAAATGGAGTGTACGTGGCGTGATTCAATCGCTTTTTTCAAAATCAGCACTGCTTCCTGAAAGTCAGACAATTAGACAAATCTTGATGTCTGAAAATCAGTTCACAAAAAATGTTAAGTAAAAAAGTCAGCAAGCCTAGTGATCTGACTTTAAGAATTTCTTTTTACAGTGTAAGATAGTTGTTAATCCTGTCCGAGTCCTACTTCGGGCCGAACCTTATTGTGAAGATATGAGGATTCACATGACGATCTGCCGAGAAAAGTCATTGTTATTAGTATTAATATCTTAGTACCTTTGGACTAGCATTAGTAACAAGTTCAAAAAAGCATCGTTACTAAAATGACTAATTGTACCACAAGTGTGGGTAGTCAAGAGTGCTAATAGAGTGAGTCCTCTTTGAACTAACTTTAGAATAATTACCAAAGTCATACTTGTACGAGTATGACTGTTAGCTTTACTTACAGCAGAATTAGTATTCTCGATACTATCAAATGAGATTGAGGCACCATTAGCTTTCTCAATAATTTGATAGTCGTTCCAATAGTACTCGCTGTGGCGTCATTCATGCTGGTACAAGATTTGGTACCCGCGATTGTAGTACCAGCTAGAATTTTCGCTATCGTTAAGGGCACGATAGTTTCTCCGCTAGGTCCCCCAGATTCTCGTCCTTTTTCCGCGTAAATGTAAAACTTTCTCTACAGAGAGGTATATAATCGACGATAGGTTTCTCATTGTGTGAATTAATCTACTTGAGGTTTTCTCTCTCTCTCTCTCTTACTAATCATGGGTTTTATAAATCATACCAACTCTTCTTCTCGTTTCCACATCTTTTCTCTAACGAGTTGATTTTGATTCTGCTTATGAATCTACTTATGGGTTTCTCTCCCCCACTTTTCTCCCTGATTTCATTCACCTGACTGACATTACATTTTTCTACACCTCTTTGGTTTATCAGCTGATCTAACAGCAATCCACTTCAAATTCGTCCCCCAACTCCCATTCCCTGGTTTTCTCCATCTCACTGGAGTTACGTTTTTTCGTCACTTGCTCCCCCTCCACTCCACTCCTTGGGTCCCGGGTAAAAGTTGTTGGATCTTATGTGTTTTGACCTGCTGAACACGAATTTCGAAGGTGGGATGTCGAAAAAGTGGGCAGGAAACTTTTATTAACAAATTTTTATAAACAATTGCAAAATGCATTTTTTCCTCTGAAAAATGATCATCAAATTCATGAAGATGCGTAATTTTCTTGGGAAAAATTTTCAAAGTTCCAAAAAAGCCGATTTTTGCAATTTTCAAGTAGTTGTTGGTAGGCCGTACAATCGAGTTTTTTGACCCACCATGGCTCAAATTGCTCTTCCGTCTATGCACATGAATGAATATATACTTATGTACAATGCTCTTATTTTCTCTTACCGTATATCCCAAATGATTCGTTACTATTTACCATATGAAGTACTCATTTCCTGTGCTCCGCTAGAATTATCAACTCTACATCAGTATTTGCGTCAGAAATGGAACCGCGAGCTCGTCTGCGAGTTCCGGGCGATAAAGTCTGGAAACATTTGGCTACATGTCCCCGCTACATATCAGCTGTGCCTTTAGCTACAGGACGATGACCCATTACTATTCTCGCATCAAATTTTCTAAACCGCGAGAGACGAGAAAAGCCCTGCAACACACGAGGAACAGTGCATGCATCCGACTCGTTGATTTGAACGAGCGCGCGCGTCGGAGCTAAGCTATGGTCAAGAGTGGAGAGGGACTTGCCGGAAGGAGCTGATTGGCTGCTCACTTGACCCCGCTTCTCTCCCATTAGGAGACTGAGTCATTAGGAGCCGCATATCCCTGGTGACTACCAGCTAGCTGTGACTACCGCTGTGATGGAATTTCCAACTTCTCAGCGCGTATCTGGTAGTAGCTACGGAGATTTGATGGAAGAAGTCGATACCATCGATATAAATGACAGGAATGTGGCGATAAATGATGAAGAAATGTCGAATTTGTCGAATAAAGCAGTTGGAGACGATAAATCTCAAAGCTCCTCTGTTTAACTCAACGATAAAGAAGTAATTCAGAAAATATAAAAGGAAATGTCAGCATTGACTTGAGATCATCCCAGGTGCAGCTCACAATCAGTACACAAAGTTAGTTACATACAGAAATTGAGAAAACTTGAACCTTGAAAAGTCGACTCATTGAAGAGCGAAAAACCAAAGCGAACCCATCCAGACGAGTGAAAGCTTTAGGATAGGAAGTAGGTACTATCTCTCATGATAATAGCTTGCTTAGAACATTTTTAGTCAAAAATCAAGTATAACTTGTATCTAGAAACTATAATAAATTGTCGAAATGGTGTGGTGAGACCTTGGTGAAAGAATTCGCTTTGAAATTCGCTTGTAGCACTTCAGGATATACTGACGAGGAGGACATCAAGGTTGCGGATCACAAATTTCGACCAAACTTTGGGAATCTTCTTGTTTTGATGAGAAATGAAGAAACTTCTAAGGGTTTGATCCAATAGGCCTCCTGTTCGAAGATACAGCCTAATACGTTAACATTGCTTATATAGGCTCATATTACAGAGTTTTGCTTATAGATATACAAGCAATGCTGATGTATTTGGCTGTATCTTCGAACAGGAGGCCTGTTGGATCAAACCCTTAGAAGTTTCTTCATTTCTATCCATAACAAAAAGGTTCCCAAAGTTTGATCAAAATTTCTCCTGATCCGCAACCCTGGTGCTCTCCTTGTGAGTTGATCAGGCAAAAATTTCCACCACCTCCTCTCAGAACATTGAGTCCCAAATTGAAAGGGTGGCATCTTAAACTAGGTCCAAATTATAAAATTTTCTTGAAAACACGATAAATTCTTCAATCATCTCTGAGTTGAGTTTTCTGCCATGGAAGCTTTTATCACGTAACGTTTTATGTTTCATTGGGATAGATTCTTTGGGGGTCAAAACCCTCTGGATCCCGTTTGAACTTCCCAGAGCTAGAATTGTGCTGTATTATTGATGTGCTATTTCAAGAAAAGTTCTCCAGAGTTCATTTGACCTCTGACCTTTAAATTTCAGAATGGCCTTATCCGTTTTTTGAAAATCAACTTCAGTTTATCAAACGGAAACCCCTGATTTTGCACTGTAAAAAGAAATTTTTAAATTCAGAACACTGGGCTTGCTGACTTTTTTACTCAAATTCTCAGTGTAGCTGACTTTCAGTTGTCAAAATTGATTCAGACAGCAGTGCTGATTTTCAGAAAGGCGCTCTCGAAGAGCAAGAATGCTTGGTATTTGAGTTTCAAGTCGCTGTGCTAGGCATTTTGATTTTATCGGCTCATGTGGAAATATAATTCTGCAATGTCGCTTCAATGAAGCGCAAAAGTGCATCGCAGAAAATTATAACAAATACCTATATAACCTCTCTTCTTGTTTCAGTCCAGGAGTGTTTCTTTGAGCTTGATTCGCTATATTTTCTCTTGGGGTGTTAATTGGCATGCTTTGTGAGATCAAGCTCTATTCGCAAGCATATAAATGCATGAGAAAAATCAAGAGCTCCAATGGTAGGTGAGTCGGCGAGTAACTAAAATCTTGATTATGATGCGGTGTTCAAACAGGATCACGCATCATAATTTTATGTTTGTTATAACATTTAGGATTAGTTACCTTTTGTAATTAGTGCCTATCGGTCGCCCATCGTCGGGATGCCCATCGCATTTCTGAAGATATGCGATTCCACGAACATTCATCGGTTTGAAATCAACATTAGACACGAATGACGTGTAAAAAAATTTGGTGTTGATGTCGAAAGCTATAGTTTCAGTCAAAATACCTCATTGGAATTGGCATGCACTCCAAGAGAGGAGTTACTCTTATTCTAACCACGACGTTCCCCGCCGACAGGTTTTCATTGGTTAATTAATAAGAATGAATTAATAACACCAAATACAGGAAACAATCATATTCTCTCGTCAAGTGTATAATTATGAATTGAATGCGGAGCTATTCCTCATTTGATTTTTCGCAACACCTTCAAGAGACATTTCTGGAAATTTTCAACAATCCAATGCTCTGGAGTCAGACTCGGTATTACTTACTTTCAGTCCATATCCGGATTCAGACACTCGGCGTACTGACTTTCAGATGCGTATTTGCTGAATCGTGCTTCATCTGAATTTCAGCACGAGTTTGATCTGATTTTAAGAATTTCTTTTTACAGTGTGATTTCGGATTGTGCGAGGTCACAATGTTTTACATACCAACATAATTTTGGACATGAAAATATATTTTTATCCTTAATGGTTTCAGGTTGGTCGCTTCCACATTGATTTTTGATTCATTTTTGAAGTGGAAGAACGAGGAGGGTTGGAATGATATGATTCAATTGAATCTGAAAGGAATTCTTGAATAACACTTGGACCAGACCGGGCAACTCTGTGACCTTGCCTAACCCTAAGTCAGAATTAAGGATTTCCATTTGAGGAACTGGAGTTGGCCTTCAAAAGTGGACAAGATCGTACTAAAAATCATAGAATTTTGCGAATTGGCAAATCTCACGCGATCTTTTACTGTAGTAAATTGATCTAACGCGTTATTATCCAGGTCAAACTCGATATTCAATGATGTCCCCGATCCTCTACGACGGAGGCATCATCCGTACTTTCTATCTCGAGATGAAACAATCGTTGTAGAACCGGAATAAGAGCTGGAAACTTTCGCCTCGTTTTCGCGAGATACCATCGAGGCGCTCATATTAGCATCCATCCAGCCTGAAATGTCTGAAATCCTGGATCTCCATCAATCGCCCACCGAGTTCTTCCTCCGCATCTCTCGTAATCACTTACACAGGTCACCAATCAATTCATTCTCTCTGATCGATTCTTGCAGTCGCCTAATCGCGCACTATCCGCGCTGTTATCCACTCTAGTGATTTCCTCATCGTAACCTTGATAAAGGCGCGAGATTTAAAGTAGGCGTGAAGAGCGCACAGCGCTCGTGGCAAGGCCGCCGTCATCTTACTCTCGATTTCGCCGGTGCGCATCGGCGGGCACCTGCGATCCAGAACTTGGGTGGTAGGGAGATACACGGCAAAGGAGAGAGCGTAATATCCCAATCGCCGTGGCTGCAGCTCTCGTTGTGGTGGCCAGTCGTCGACCTCGATCGGCGTGGGGAGTACCCGGCGCCTTTCACTTGAAAATCCTCTTTCCGCGGCGCAGCTTTTTGAGCGACGCGGGACAGTTGAACGCCGGACCTCGAGGCCGAAACCGAGTCGCCCGCCGATTTTGCCGCTGCCAGTGCCAAGGTGACGACGCTCGGCTTATCGATTGACTCTTACCGAGTACGGTGCAACCGCGAATTTCACTGCCGGTTGAAAGTCAAGCGCGTCGCTGTACAACACTGTTTGAATTGTTTCGCGTGCGCGGTGTGGTCATACCGGCACACCGGTGCAATTTCGACGAGCGGAGCGCGGTGTATTGCCCGGTGTGAAATTCGTGCGCCGATTTATTGGCGGTTAAATGTGCCATCCTGGCGCTTTTATTGCCCGCCGAGACGAGCTTCGACTTTCTACGATAATTCGATCCGAGTGCTGATGGGCGATTGAATTATCAATTGTGTAGTGGGCATCGGTGGCAGGATCAACGACTCGATCATCGAGTTTCACCAGTGACGTGTTGCATCTGGTGATGGTGATGACTCGTTCACGGATGCATTTCAATGTTCTTCTCTTGTGAAATGGTGTCGTACTGTATAAGTAAAATCGACTAAAAATGTTTCTTCGTGGGGTCAAGTGTATCGGTCTTGTGATCTAACTATTTTATTGTATTAGCCCGTGACCGGGTATGATCAACTCGAGAAATGTCTGTACATCAATCTCGCTGAATAAGGAGGTTCTCAAATATTAAATAAGATATATGCTCTGTTTGTTCGGACGTTTATGTCATTTGCAAAGCTATTGATGAAGTCTCTAGGGATTTCTAACAATTCCGGATAACACACATATTTGTCACCGTCAAATTAGAGATTTTCATGACACTACCCGCAAAGTCAAATATCAACTTCTGTGAAATAATGAGTAACTTGCGTGGGCTGTTTTATTTTTCTAAAGCAACTATTCATACTCTGAGCTGAGCTCCTTTCTCGATTGAATGATAATTACCAGGCTAAGAATATTGGCACTCTTTATGTCACCCGTATACATCGAATTTTTCCTTGAGCTAATAGTGAATGTATTTCTCCCAAAGTGTTTAATCCGGATATATAGTTCCTCGTCTTCAGAGCATACTCAATATACCTCTTGCGATGTAATTTTTTTCAAAATATGAAGTTTTGATCTACTTAGATGTTTTTCAAGATTCCCAAAGTCTCTCAAACTCACGCTCACTCTTCTTTATGGACATGTCTGACATAAGGCATGGGTTGGATGAGTGCACTAAAAATTCATAGGATGCAAATTTTGGGCAGAAAGCTCATACTTGCCAAGATATACTTTTTAGAAAAAGCGATGAATAGGAAAGGAAGAGGATTCCATACGTGGTAGAATGACTATCTCCATAGTAGTTAATATTTCGATTCGAATGTGGGAGAACTGTTTCCCACACAAGTTTCAGTGATTTTTCAAAAGACAGATCACGTAACTTCGACTTCGAAGTTTACTCATATATTCTGATTGCCTCAACGAGTTGCAATTATTCAAGAAGAATTCAAGAGCTTAGCGAAAATTTTACCTTTCCACTACTCACAGAACGCTTTCGAAAACTCTCAGACCGTGTCAGGGGTTGGATTTGCTAACACGAATTTCTTCATGATTTTTTTCCACCGTGTAACAAAAATTATTCTTGTTTTTTACCAATAGGGAACTGGCTTACATTTGGGAAAAAATCAGTAACAAGTATATTTCGAATGTTTATGGCGAATCAAATCCTATGAAAGAATATTGGAAGTTTTTGAAGCGTGTAGGTGATTTTCAAAAATTGACTAGTTTGAATTCGCGCCTAACCGTATGGCGGATGCTGCACATGTGTCACGTGATACAAAAGCGTTCCCAAGATGTTTTTATATTGAAACATTCTTTTATAACTCTTGAATTCGTCTTGAATTGAACCTACTTCAATGTTAGGAGTGATATACATTGCGGGAGTTGGAAAAATTCCGGGGAGGAAATTGCTTCCGAACCACGTGACACGTGTGCACGCCGTCCACCATATTGAGGCGCCAATTCAAATCTTTGAAACTTCCAAACTCTCCTAAAAACAGCTTATATACGTGCTCTAAGAATTCTAAATTTTTTTTTCCTGGGTCAAGCTCATCATAAACTTTCGAGATATACCTTTAAACAAAATCATGTCAGTTCCCTATTGCTGTGATGGCATATCACCTATAAACAATTTTTCAGGTACAAATTCTTTGAGATTTGAGTCTTCCAGGAGCCTCTGACCGTTCTCCGCTTTCTGAAAATTATTACATGAATATTACTTCAATGTAGAATAATCTGACATGCACATAGGAAAGAGCCTAGAAGCCCTCTGCCGACAATTTGTTCAAGAGTGCGCTTTATTTGATTTTCCATGTAAAATAAGTTCCCAAGTGAAGCTTTTTTCAGGGTTCTAAGAAAATCGCTGAAAATTGTTGTGCAGGTAATTTACAATTACGAAAAAATGTTCAAATACTCCTTTTAAGAATTCGATCGAACGATTTATAATCAAAAGTGAGATTGTTATCTAATTTGGTCCTTTGTACCACAAAATTCCGGAAATGCATTTTTTTACAAGCGTGAGCTGGCGTAGATGCTTGAAAACCGGGTTTTCAGGGCTTGGTGCTATAAAATACGTTTTTCAGACTAATAATTATTGAAACAGTTAGTCTCCAATTCATATAAGAATTCGAAGAGACTTGAAACCAATGATGATACAAAAAGGTTCGAAACTGATGTGAATATTTTCAGTAGCGTAAATTCTAAGATCATCATCATGGAGAGATGAAGTGTTCCTTATGAACTTTCTTGAATGGTAATGAAAAAAAGGAACTCTAATATTCTCATTGTTTGATGTAAAAGCTCTATGTTCGATAGTATTTATCTGTTGTTTTAACAGAAATACTTTCAAATGCTATTCTACTATTTGATGTCTCATATGTTTATGAATGAATGGCTCACATTCTATAGGACCAATACATTGTTACCACTCATTACGGTTAATACATATGATCACAGGAAAATGAAAGTAGAATTGTTACACAAACGTAGACCCGGAACAATTGGAATCATTCGAGGGTGAATCCTTCCGCTTATATGAGAAAGCGCCTCTGCCTCGGTAACTTCATTTGAACTCGAGAGAATCTAAGAGAGAGTACTACATGCAGTGATTAAATTTTAATCGGATGCGGGTAATTACGTGATACGCCCTAAAGGTGCATCGAGATAATACACATGATTATACCATAGATATTCGTCATAAATGGCCGAATCATTCAAGTCTGATGACCTAGAGAAAAATATTTGGCAATGAAGAAACTCGACTAGGTATAGGGAAAAATTGAGTTTTAATTTTCCCAATTTGTGACGCGAAGATTGGACACCCTCCTAATGAGACTATTGATTGATTCTCAACTGATGGATCTCCGATGTTACCAGATAATCTTATTCTTGAATTACTATACTTCAAACTCATGAAGAGAAAATAATCTGGATTATTCCGTGACGCGCATTGAGTCTTAATTTTTGATAATGAAAAGAAGATCGAATAGGGATGATTTCATTAATAACTTCGGACTCGCAGAAATCAGCTGTTTAACGCGTACTCAAAGCAAATTTGCGTGGCACAAATATGATCTGAAAAATAAATACCCCCTTGTAAATGTGATAATGAGCCTATCAGGTAAGGGATCACGAGGAATATCGCGCATTAATGTGTTGTAGGTTGCTTGGTAGAGCTTGGTTCACGATGGTGTCTCTGATGGTAACGTGATTGGTCAACTTTGCGATCGACCGCAAGCATCAGGATGACTTCAATCTGGTTTAGTTCGTTGCTGCTGCTTTTTATACAATGTAAGTTCATTTCAAATCTCATTTTTATCACGCAGGCTCGGAATGTGCCCAATAGCGCCACGGCGTAGGCTTGCGGAAAGTTGCATATTGCGAATCATTACCGACTGAGGTGACGTTATTAAAAATAACGCCA
>JAPYYZ010011327.1:0-10499 GCA_030522705.1 Eretmocerus eremicus | reverse complement strand
TGTTCCCCAGGTACCAATCCGAGCGCCCTCAGCGGGGTGATGCTAAAGGGCAGGAACTCAAAATTCCAAGGATGCGACTCGACTATGGACAAAGATCTTCCCAGAGTCAAGGCGCTCGTCCTTGAAATTTTCTCCCTCCTGGCATTTGGCAGTTACCGAGAATCTCGCTGTTTAAAGGGGCGGTGAGAGAATTCTTGATGACACTCCCCCCACAGAGGATTGGTGTGGATGCTGGGTACTTCTCCAATCTTCAATCATCATTTTACGTGTAGGTGCAATTTTTAATGTTTATCAGGGGACCCAAGTACGAGGGGCTGCTTGTTACAAACAGGGGGAGCTCCGAGACCCCAGTTTTCACCATTAACGGTTATATTATCCCACTCGAGAGGAGAATTAAGTATCTCGGGGTGTGGTTTGACAAGAGTTGGACCTATAAGGCGCACATTAGGGAATCCGCACTCGAGGCAGAGAGAGTAGGGTATGCCCTCCAGCGGCTGATGCCAAACATAGGCGGGCCGATGTCGAGCCGAAGAGCTATTTTGAACACCGTGAGCACGTCCATCATGCTTAACGGTGCCCCTGTATAGGGAAGTGTAGCGAAAGCGATGCAGATAACCAAGGCCATGGGACCGATTAAACGCCTGGCATCGCTCCGGACGGTCAGCGCTTACTGCACCGCCCATCAACGTGCTGGGGGGTGGGGGGGTGGGGGTCTGGCGGAAGCAAGGGACCCCCAAAGCCGGGGGGGGGAATATGACCCCCCCCCCCCCCCCCGCCCCCCTCCTCGCCGAGCTGCCCATCGCGAGGTTGCAAGAGCTGGGACCTTGGCCAAATGGCAAGTGGAAAGGCACCGCTCAACAAAAGGACGATGGACAAACCGATTTCAACCGATGGATCGATCGTGGTCACGGAGAGCTGAGCTACTGACTGATATAGGCCTTGAGTGGTCATGGCTGCTTTGGCGCCTACCTCATCAAGTTTAGAAAGAGAGCAACACCGGAATGCCAGAGCTGTGGTTTCGACATCGATACCGCTGAGCACGCTTTGTTCGAGTGCTCTGACGCCAACACGGAGCGTGCAGAGATACAAACGAGGCTCAGTTTCCGGCTCACCCCCGAAAACCTAGTCCCAACAATTCGCGCGACAAAGGAAAGTGAGGAGACGTCGCCCAGTGCATCAAGATGGCAATTACACGGGAAGACGAGAGAGAACGACACCTGCTACGCCAAGCAAGAGGCGCAACGCAGTAGAGGGCGGACTGCGAAGAGAGAAGAGAGAAGAAGACGAGGAGTAAGACCAGAAGAGCTGTGCCACCCATGGAGCGCGAGAAACGCCTCCAATGCCTGAAATCATGCACGCGGAGTCCCAGGCATGGATGAGTCAGTTGGTGGATTCTACCTCTGCCTCCCCCTGTTAACGGGTACGGAGCCGGGGGGGGAGGGGGTGTAGACGGTAAGGGTCCCTGGGAATGGCCGAAAGGTGATTCGAGCCGAACGTTGGCTCCTTCCTCCGCCGGAACTGACCCTTCTGCTCACCCCGTCATGAGGGGCTTGTTACAGGATTTTTCTCACGCTCCTGAGACAGCCTGTCGTCTGGTCTGCGGATTTGCCCTTTTTCGAAGAACCTTGGAGAGAAGAAAAAAAAAGAAAAAGGAAGATCGATTCATGTCCCTTTATTTGCGCCATGGCAAGAATTCAATCAGTCATTCAGGTACATGAATGAACATATTGCATTGTCAAAGTTATTCGGTCGAGGATCTAGTAGCTATCATAGATGTGACTAGTCATTTCACGTTACTGAAGATAAAAACAACAGATACAAAGATAAAACAAGTATAGGGTTTCAGGTGAGTTATCACAGTTGAACAGTGACGAAGGTTCACTCGCGAATTACATTTACACATTATATATTCTAGAGTGATGCCCTCATAGCCTAAAAAAATGTCTGGGGCCCCTATCAATATGTTGTCGAGGTTGTGTCAATGAAAACTCACGTACTGCCTCCTCAGAACACGATATAGTCGTTGCTTGCCGGATACCAAGAGGGAGAAATCTCCCAAAGCGACAGCATTGACTCTGGAGAGAGTTCATTCCATAATCAACTCTCATTTCCGGAACTTTGAGTTCCTGCCCTTTAGCATCACTCCGCTGGGGGTGCTCAGATTGGTACCTGGGGGACATAGCAGCCAGGTAGCAAGGCTCTTTGATATGCACGATCTTGTACATCAAAAAGGCTCTAGAGCACATTCTCTGCGAATCAGTTTGCAACCAACCCAAGCGCTCCCTGTACGGGGCGATGTGCTCGTCTCTCCATTTACCAAATATGTATCTCACACACGCATTGCCCAGTCGTTATATCCACGCCGTCAGATCGTCAGTGGCGTCAAGGCACACGACCGTGCAATAGTCCAGGTGAGGTTGAACTAAGGTCTCGACTGATTGTTTTCTGAGAGTCTCAATGGTGCAGGGCCCGATAAACCGCAAACAAGACAGGGCCCTGTTTACTTCCTCCGTGATTTGATCAATGTGCGATTCCCCTGTGAGTTCACTGTCTAATGTCACACCGAGACTTACGACCGTGTCACTGAATGGGACGGATACCCCATCCTGTATTCCAACCCTTGGCAAGTCCATTTTTTGCAGGTCTCTCTCGTTCCTCTCAGAACTGAAAAAGAGTGCTTCGGTCTTGCCAGCGTTGAGGCGCAGGCCAGAGCCCTCGGCCTACTCAGCAACGAGTCGTCCTATCTCTCCTAATCGAGCAATTCCCTCATTGATCTTCTTCTTATCTACCTTCAGATAAATCTTGAGGTCGTCCGCGTAAAAGAGATGATAAACTGACTCCTCATCCAGCAGCCCGGGCAAGTCATTGACATATAAACTAAAGAGTAGGGGCCCGAGAATGAAACCCTGTGGAACACCCAGAATGGTAGTGAGCCAATCAGAATTACCATTTTTTGAGAAGATCTTTTGGATGCGACCTTGTAAATATGATTCGATCCACAGGAGAGCCGATCTCGAGAATCCAAGGTCTTGGAGCTTCCTTAGCAGCTTGGTTGGTGAAATCGTGTCAAACGCCTTGCTGGAGTCGAACAGTAGTAGCAGAGTGATCTTTCCCCCGTCAATTCCTACTCTGATGTCATCGGTCAACTTCGGAAGAGCTGTCTGGGTACTATGATGTTGCTTGGAACTAGTTTGGAAGCGATCCATTATGTTCGATCCATTATGTTTGTATTTGAGGAATGCTCCATGGTTTGGTCTTGGGCGATCTTCTCCAGGACCTTGGAGAGGGAGCACAGCAGCGCAATAGGACTAAAGTCCGAGACCGCTGATGGAGTTGCAGTCTTCCTTAATGCGATCAGTTTTGCTTGCTTCCAAGCTTCAGGGGAGATGCCGGGAGCGAAAGAGGAGTTGAAAATGTGGGGAATGAAATCATTCTCGTCCAGAAAAGCCTTCGCAAGCACGCTTTGAAGGATCTCGTCCCCCCTGTAGGCCTGGGAGGAAAGATTTTCGGTGACAAGGACGACTTCATAGAAATTCGTGGGCTTGAACTTGGCACCTCCCACTTCGGATTTCACCCGGTGCTTCTCCAACATTCTCGTGGGGCGAGACGGAAACCTCCGCAAAGTGAGCGTTCAGCTCATTTGGGGTGAATCCATGAAGTTGCTCCTCTTCGTTTCTGGGCAAGAGGCCGGGGTTGCGCATTTCCTCCCAGATGTTTCCATTTTTGTCCAGAGCGTCTGGAAGATGACTTCGAAAGAACCATCCACGCTCTCGCTCTAGGCGCACGTCAACCTCTTTGCTGAGTTGAGAGTACTCATCCTGAAGCTCAGAACACTTGCGCTGATTGCATCGATTCCGCTCTTAGCGCCTACGTGTCGCATCTCACTCATCTATGAGCGCTCCCAACTCGTGACCAGTCCAAGGAGCATCACCTTCACGGAGTCTAACCGTTTCTTCAGGTGCCTATTCCTCTAAAACTATTCTCAAATTCCCAATCACTGCCCACTGATGACCTATGGATGCATCCCCAGCTTGCGGAATTGAAGGCGTTCTTCACATCGAGCATGATGATTGCGCAGAATCCCCCAGGTTTCGGTTTGAGTCCCAGCGCCGTTTCAACCCTGTCCTGCACGGTCTCGATCGCGTGCAGCGTGCTGCGTCCTTCCTGACACCCAAACTGCATTAGCGATAGCCCGCCGCTCTGCTGGTAGGCTCTGTCGAACCTGTTGAGAGCCATCCCGTCGTATAATTCCCCCAATGTGTTGAGCATGCCCAAGGCCCTGCTCGAAGATGGATCCTTGGGGTCTCCGCCCTTGCCTTTGGAGATGAGAACAAGCTTCTGGCGCTCCCACGGTTTCGGGAACACTCCGGCACACAGACACTTGTTGAACAGTCCAAGGAGCCAATTTGGCCTCGCGCCCGCGACTATCTTCAGGGCCTCGTTTGGAATTCCATCTAGGCCCGGAGCCTCGCCGATGGTCAACCTGGTCACTGCTAGCCTCAATTCGCTCTCTTCAAATGGTGGTACGGGTTCCGTTATGGTGGGTAGAAACATAGTCCGCGGCTCTCCCTCTGGAAACAACGCCCTCACAAGCCTCAGCATAGTCCTCTGGTCCGTCGGGACGGAGGAGCTCTTCTGCGCCTTAAGCCGTCGCGCTACCACGCGGTAGGGTGTACCCCACGGGTCAGCGTTGATCACGTTAAACAGGTTTTGCCAGCACTTCTGCTTACTCTGACGGATGGTCTCTCGCAGACGCTTGTTGGCCATCTTGTAAGCTTCGTTGTCAGCCTCAGCGGATGGTCGTCTCCGCTCACGGGATCGCTGTGCCTTCCTTCCCAGAGCGTTGTTCCTGCGTCGAATCTCTCCGATCTCTTCTTTCCCTTAGTATTTCTCCTCCCTGTCGAAGCACGGTTCCTTTCTGCGGGGCATGGAGGCGTCGCAGGCTCTGGTTACCGCACTCAATGCTTTGGCGACAGCTTCCTCCGGCGTTCAGTGTTCAGCGAGGTCATCTGCCGCTGCGATTGACTCTTCAAGCTCACCTCGGTCAAGTTTTCGAACTTACCATCCCGCGATGCTCTGGTTGCTCCTTCGTCTTCTATCGTCGCTGTTATCAAACGAGATGTGGCGGTGGTCGCTCAGCGTCTCTCTGTCCAGGACCCTTCACTCCGACACCCGTGGAATCAAAGTCTGGTTGAAAAACGTCAGATCTAACACTCACGCAGAATAGTGGGCACGGGCATGCGCGGGGCCGTCGCAACGTGCACAGACTTCCCGCTCGCACTCTCCTGAGCCCTGCGCCGCATCGGCTCTCTCACTGCCTCTCACCTCGTAGTCCGATGCGGCTCGCACTCTCCTGAGCCGTGCGCCGCATCGGCTCTCTCGCTGCCTTGCATGCCGTATTCCGATGCGGACGCAGCTCGGGCTCGATTGCGAGCGCGCGAGCAGCGGCGGTTAGTCGGCGGATTGTGCGATCACGCGCTCAAAACGAAAAAACATATTGATTCGGGGAGTGTCGGGGATTGATACCCACGACGATGATCTCGATATTCACTTGCCCAACTATCTCAAATTTCCAATCGCAGATCCCATGCGGGGGCCTGCGACTTATACACAACATTTGGTTTCTACATGTGTGATAGGCAGATCGGTCCCTTGGTGAAGCGCAGGTCTCGGGCGCTCGGGATCGCGGGTTCAAGGCCGGGTCGCTTATACATTTTTTTTCTGAACCTTTTTTCCTGAAAGGCAGCTATTATGGTATGTATTCAGCATGCGACTGATTCGAGATTCCGCGATATTGGCTTCCGCTGCTATTTCGATGAGGGCATGTCGTATCCATGCAGCATGTGTGACCGCCAGCTTGCTTGGGAATGTGAAGATTTTATTGGGAAGTGAGACAAATTCTATTCCACCCAACTAGAACTTTTGCTTGGTACCCTTTTTCCTCCCAGATCTACTCCGATTCTCCTACGATTGATTTTGTAGATTTCTATCTCCGTATTTCGTCTTTTTTCTTCATGGGTTGTTCAAACCTATTGATTTCCCCACCAATTTTCCCAGATTCCTACGTTTCCACCCCAAAGGCATACTTCTTCGTTCTATGAATTCTAATATATCTATTAATTTTCGCTACACTTTTCAAACTTGAACCGTCCTCTAACGTGAATCAATGATATTCATGATGTCATTCACATGCGTTTTTTCTATTGATTAACATCTCGACATTGGAATAGATTTTTCATTATAAATCAACCTCAAATTTGAAGTTTATGAAAAAATGGGAAATTAGTTCTCCAATGCTGATTTACAAACTGAATACTATTAATCTTCGCTTAATAATTCTCAAATGTATCTGTTTCGCAAATTCTCCAATATGTCCCATTTCCGTCCACTCTTTCATTAAGAAATTACAGTCTACTCATATTCTCCTCTGATTTTGTTCTTACCTACTATCCTAATATATACCTTCTGCTAAATACATACCATAATGGCTGCCTCTCAGGAAAAAAGGTTCAGGAAAAAAAAAATGTATAACCTACCCGGCCTTGAACCCGCGATCCCGAGCGCGCGAGACCTGCGCTTCACCAAGGGACCGATCTGCCTATCACACATGTAGAAACCGAAAGTTGTGTATGAGTCGCAGGCCCCCGCATGGGATCTGCGATTGGAAATTTGAGATAAATGGGCAAGTGAATATCGGAATTATCGTCGTGGGTATCAATCCCCGACACTCCCCGAATCAATATGTTTCTTCGTTTTGAGCGCGTGATCGCACAATCCGCCGAATAACCACCGCTGCTCGCGCGCTCGCGATCGAACCCAAGCCGCGTCCGCATCGGAATACGGCATGCGAGGCGGCGAGAGAGCCGATGTGGCGCACGGCTCAGGAGAGTGCGAGGCGCATCGGACTACGAGGTGCGAGGCAGCGAGAGAGCCGATGCGGCGCACGGCTCAGGAGACAGCGAGCGGCAGGTCTGTGCACAATGCGACGGCCCCGCGCATGCCCGTGCCCATTATTCTGCGTGCTGATGACGATCTTCCCCTATAGAAAGTCGCGTGACCCACTTGACTCACTAGGACCAAGTCTAGGAGGTTCATGGTATCAGCTAGCGGAACACCGCGTGCATCCTCTGGTCCGCCACTCCAACCGGGTGATTTCGCGTTGGAGTCTCCTGTACCCATCTTCGGCCCTCGCCATCGTCTCACGCTATCTTCCAGGTCCTTGAGCTCCCGCAAGGATACCTGCATGGAGGCATCGGGAGAGTAGTAGCAGCTGTAGACTGCCACCCCTTCTATCACTCTCCTGGCGGAGTCATGTCCGCTAACGGGTTTCTTCGTTTCGCAGACCGACGAGTTCATGATCTTGATGACTGCGCAGCCGCTATGAGGCGTGGATCTGGGGAGCTTCCTTCTCCGATTCTGATCCGAGATTATCAGGACATCGACTTCGTTGCGCAGGGCCTCGGCCTCCGGAAGATCATGAGCCTCCGGACACCTGCTCGGTTCGCTTGGAGGAAGCTAGCCATTGCGCTTGCGACTCCTGCGGCAAGTCTCGGCTCTTGCCCGTTGGTAGGCCTGGCAGTCAAGAGCTCCAGACCTGTGGTTGTTGTCAACCTTGAGAGCTTTGCAGCTCAGGCTTTCCGGGGGTTCCTGGCATCTGGCGGTGAGGAGGCTCTCGTCACCGCAGCGGTAGCAGCGTTTGGATGGGTTTTCTGATTCCTTGCACTTGGTTGCTATGTGTCCATACTGCAGACAGTTGCAGCATCTCGGGATTCCACCCTCCCCCCCGAACTCTTGCATTCGTCCATCCTATGCGAATGGTTCTCTTCGACGTGATGCTGTGAGCCAGCTTGACTGGGACCGTCATAACCGCGATCTGTGTGCCTCCGAACGATTGCCGGAGAGTCCTGACTAACACACTGTCCTTGTGTTTGTCTCGAATGATCTCCACAATCGCATTTTTGACGTCTTTGGCGGTTGTTACGTCGTCGATGTCGTGCACCTCCAGAGTTGTATTGGTTCAGAGACGGGGAACGTCCCCGTCATCCTCGACGATTCCCTCGACTGCAGCCTTCACGGCTCTCACTTCGGTGCCCTCCTGAAGCTCTATCAAGATGTGGCCATTGTTGGTCTTCCTGATTTTGCTGACTTTCAAACCAACTCCCTCCGCGTCTGCTCCCTGTTTCACCTTCCTGAGCATGTCAGCGTAGCTCAGACCGTCCTGTTTGGTCTTGATGAGGAAGGCATCAGGCTTAACTCTGGGTTTCCTCTCTTCTTTCTTCGGTCTCTCTCTCTCTCCTGTTGGCCTCTCTCCTACTCGTTCCTCTGCGTCTCCTTCTTCTCTCTCTTCCGCGGCCTCTCCTTACCTCCTGGTGTCTGGACGTCCTCCTTTCTTCCCAATGTTGCTGTCTTAGCACCACGGGATTTTGGATCATCCCTCCGTCTCTTTCTCTCCTTCTGGTTCTCTCCCTCCTTGCTGGTGGCCTTCGTCTACTCACCCTCGCTGGCAGCAGATGCGAAGTTCTCGCTCCGGGGTGTGAATGGAGTGCTAGCCTGGGAATTTGGCGTGGCCACTTGGAGTTCCGTCAATTCGAGTCGCAGCAATTCGAGTTGCGGCAGCTTCACGGCTTCCTCCTCCTTTTGGCTGCTGGTGCTAACCTCTGGCGGACTGATGCCCTTTCTCTCGGAGACCCAGTTGCCTGGTTGAGCTCCATTGTCGCCAATGCCGCAATTTTTTCGACTTCCTCCTCCATTTTGTTTGGGTTCGGACCGAACTCGTCCATGAGTTCGGCCGTCCTTTCTCGAACCATCTCCAGCCGTTCCACAAAGCCCATCACCTCCAAGAGCTCAGCCTTGACTTCCTTCTCGGCGGTGGCATGCGCTTGGGTTGCCTCGTTAACCTCCTTCACCATCTCCAGGATCTTATCAAGGAGTTTCTTCTCTCTCCCTAGGGATGCTTCCAGCTTATCCTACCGACCTGCCATAGCGTCGGCATCCTCCTTGGCTCTTATCGTTGCGGTGGGCCGTTTACTGGGTCAGCTCTAACCACCCTCCCCGGAACGACCATCCACCGTCATCGGTTTGTCCATGAACGGGGGACATCTACCGATCCCTCTCTCTCTCTCTCACTCTCTCTCTCTCTCTCTCTCTCTCTCTCTCTCTCTCTCTCTCTCTCTCTCTCCCGGCATCTTTCGTCGTTACTTAGTTTGACTAGTCACAAAGATTCATCATTATGATATGTGATGTTCATGTAGCATCGCCAGACATGCAATCATGATTTTCCCGGGTTGTTGGATAGAATGTCGGTTAACCGTCTATTCTCGCTTGACGACCTGCAAATTTCACTGCATGTCGAGACAGAAGAGATCAAAGGAGGAATCGCTCGGCTAGGAGAGGTTGAGTGGTTTGTTGTTGAGTGAGCTGAGAGTCCTTGCCTGTGTCTCAACGGTGGCCAGAGTACATCAATCTCATTCAGTCCTGACAAGAACGTGAGAGATGTGCAAAGAATGAACTTGTCGGGGATAAGGATGAAGAGGTAGTCGTCCCCTTCATTGATCCAGCCGTGTGTTTCGGTGTGGAATCGGACAGTGAATTGGATTGGTAACCACACACTAATCAAGCTACGAACGGAGTCAGTACAGCCCTTCACAGACTGCCGTATATCCAAGTGTGCACTGCTGAGACCCTTCAAGTTCGACTGGTTAAGACCCTAGTCCAACCAAATTGGACTATGGCGCCAGCGTGTATGTTGACACCACTGACGAACTGGGGACGCGGGTACAGCGACTGAGCAATTCATGTTTGAAACACATACTTGATGTGAGGAGAGACGAGCACATCACTTCACTTAGAGAACACTTAGGATCGTTACGTACTCATTCGCGGAGAATCTACTCTACAGCTTTTTGAATGTACAAGGTCATGCATGAGGACGTCCACGCCAAATCCAAATGGTTCCTGCATGACATTTCTTTTCGCCTCGCGAAGTTTTTTGATTGGTAGGATATATTGAAACATGATTTGAAAGATTTTTATTGGGCCGAAAAAAATTTTTCTACCCCGGCTAGGCTCAAATGAGTGATTTTACTGGAAAACCCGAAACTCAAACTGTGCGTTAGTATTTTGCTTACAACTTTCCTTTCCTCAACCGATTTCGATTTTCCGAACAGCATTTGGAAGGTAATCAAAGAACCTATCATTTACGTGGTTGAGAAGAGTTCCTCAAGCCCCCCACATGGTCTCAGAGCCCAAAATACACGGAAATGATGTTTTGCAAGATAAATTTTTTGACCACCCTTCAAAAAATCTAAAAGAGAATTTTTCAATTTGTCAGTTAGTAATCTAACCACAAAAAAATTTCGAGCCATTTTTTGGGGGTTTGGAGCTCATGGCATGCGTTTCGGTACGATTTCAAAGTCAAAAAATGGCTAAAACGCGTTCCTCTCCCTTAAATCTTCCCAAAACAGACATATAACCTATTCGGATAATGTTTGTAAAGTCAT
>JAPYYZ010011323.1:0-11210 GCA_030522705.1 Eretmocerus eremicus | reverse complement strand
ATCGTTCAGATATCCGATTTGCTAGCGCAAACGAGCTAAACATTAGATTATCGGAAGCTGAGTCATTATCTCGGATTGAGACAGGGCCGCTTCCCACTCACTGACATCAGCATAAGCTGATCTGATCCGAATGAGAAACATATCTAACCTGGGATTTGACGACGCTCTAATTGGGCGGGACACATTAGCGGTGATTTGATTCGACAGCCTCTTGAATCAAGAGTCTCTTTGAATACATTCGAAACCAAAATTGGAGGAACTCGATTCAATAATGGATGGATAGGTGCTGTACATGTATGGTCTTGTACGTCATTCAGAGAGCAACTTGATCCATTTCCGCCTAGTGGGTCTTTTCGAGACCACTAATTGGAGTCGATCCGAGCTGTATCGTAAAGGATTGAATTTTAACGATGTGGCCATGAGCTCTTGATCCTCATAATCTTTGATGCCTCGTGAAAATATTATCAAACATGATCGTTTGATCCACGACCATTGGCAAATTCATGGGTTACTGTGTGAATTGAGGTCCAGGAATAATATTTTTGTGTTGAAACGATTCCAATTCTGATCTTGGGTCATGAAATCCAACAACTACATACCAGAGGTATAACACGAACAAAATCATTTGGCGGAATCATTCTTTTTTTTTTTGTTGAAATTGAGTTGAATAAAAAATAATCTCCCATGGATGACCTGCATCAAAATTCTGAAATGTTGCTCAGAGATGCAGATATTTCGAACTTCTATGATAAAATACTGATTTTTTTGAAAACCAGAATGTCTATTTTCAGCGGTTTGAAGGGGCTCAGCGATGGAACAAGCAAGATTTCCACTGGAAATATCAAATCATGAAACATCAGCTCTTATTGAAACTCATCATTATTCTAGACAGCCATAATCTAGGCATTTTTATGATATGAATGGAAAGTCCTCAATCTTTTAAAAAATGGATCATCATGATTCCACTGCACCCGGATCTTGACCTAATCCTGGAAAGAATGTTAACTTTCGCTAATTACAAGGTTCGATTCTCCTTCGATGATTTTTTCGAAATCAACATCAGGAGAAATTCAAACCAGATTCTTCAGCAAATTCCTACCGCAAGCATATGATTCGATGAGGATTCGAAAGAAGAGTGTACATCTGAACCTTTGAGGATAGTCGGACAGTCCAACAATTAGGTGAAAGCCATACGAGTCTGCTTGCGTAACTCGCCATACCTTGCTAGTCTTTGCTCAGGCGTTAACTCGCATGCATCGGACGTGTACGCCAGCGGAGAATTCAATTTCCAAGTATGTGCAACCACGAACGGAGGCTCCATAATTCAAGCTGTGGGATCGAGACACGAGTCTATGGAAAGCCAGCGATGTTGCAGCTTCCACTCGCGCAAAGGGGAGCCGCTGACACCTTCGTCGCTGCCGTATGGCTACACAAGATACTCTCGCTTCGGAGTTATGCATCGCTGCGAGAAAGGTATACGAGCGTCGCCACATGCCAGACGCAATTACCAGTTAGTTAGGCTCTCTCACCCTTCATAGCGTTGAGCTCGGGCCCTCGCTCGAGCGCTTTGTTATGGCCACTGTGACTCGGCACAACAGCCGCTTTGTGTATGCCTTCTCTCGTATCACGAGGCGAAACATAATATCGAGCCCGCGCCAACTTCTCACTTGCTCCTGATTCAATTTGCCAAGCAGCCCGTCGCCCTGGATCTGATCCCACGTGAGCGCGTCACTCATTGTTTTTGACACTCTTTGGAATTGATTTTCACGCCTCTTGGATGCTAATTGCATTACTTATGTGCTTAACTCGAGTCTCGAGAATGTTCTCGGCGCGAGCTTTCCTTCTGACATATCTCTGGAATACTCTTCGGCGTGGAGTGAAAATAAATGCACGCTGTGACCCAAGTGAGAGACTTGCTATTCTTGAGGAATGATTTCTCATTTGTGGATAAGACCCGATTGCGAAACAAAGAATTTCGAATGATCCCATTTCCTACTCGGACTGCCTTTGAAATTCAGGATGATCCTACTCTCTGACAGTGATCAGTGTTATCATGATTCGAGTTGTTCCTGTGATAACAGATGTGGCACATTGTGCAAAGGGAAATTGATCCATCTTCATTCTTTCTGATCAGCGTTTTAAAAAATGAACAGGCGCTTTTGCCCTCTGTGACATTCTGCATCTAATCAAAAATATTCCTTCAAATAAAGCTGGAATTTCTATCGTGACTCAAGGCTTAACCCTTAAATGGCATCTGGGGTCCAATGGACCCCAGCCGATATTCGGGAGCCCGTACAAGCTCGGTAATGCTGCGAGCCGCACATATCGCGTCGACTACCATGAGTTCGAAGCATCAACTACCGATATGCATAGGTCCGCTGCCCCGCGCATCATTAGTCGGTCTGCATCACTCGCTAAAAGTGAAAGTGATTTTCTACTGGGGTCCGTTGGACCCCCTCTGCCATTTGTGTTGATTAAGACTCGATTTCCGCAGAAATTCTTCTTAACGTTTGACGCCTGGATTCGTTGTTTAGAGCCGTGAGTATTCACCCGTGGGAGAAGGAGTTTTTTTTCGCATCCTATTTCATGTACCTGTCTACATTCAGTCATCTAAATCTGCGGAAATTGAATCTTGATCAACACAAATGGCAGAGGGGGTCCAATGGACCCCAACTTAATCTTCCATGTTGACGAAGCTTCAGGAATATCTTACTCTAGCTCTTTTCAATATTTTTCAACGTACTTCGGCTCATTTTGAAGCTAGTTCAAATACCTTCAAAATGAGCTGAAATACGTTGGATTTCGATCAAAAGAATCCAAGTTATCGCTGATTTACAAAAACTCAACTTTTTTTCAAAATTTTTTCAATATTGATGACTTGATTTTGCAAAATGAATATAGCTTTTGGAAAACTAGCTTTTGCGACTTAATACATTCTAAAAGGAACCATTTGATACGTGTATCTAGAAAGTTTCAAGCGAAAATCTTGGAAACCAAAAGAGTTACACACTAAAGCGTGAACATAACTTCTTTTTGCGACTTCTTTGATCTGAAAGTTTTTTGAGCCTCTACATTGTCGAATATCGACTGACCAATAATTTTATGCTGTGAGAGAGACCTAGAACTAGGTTGGAAAAAACTGGCATAGCTGGATGAGGTGATCTCGCAGAGTAGTTTCACTTTTATTGACGTGGGGTCCATTGGACTCCCTCTGCCATTTATGTCAGGATTTGGAGGTGTGCCATTTAAGGGTTAAAAGTGGTATGGAGATAAATCGCCACCTCCTGACTTTATCACAATGATGCACCAGACATTGATTCCCTCATCCGAAAAAATCACTGTCAAGCACAAGCAGCCATACAACTGCTAAACACATCGTTCACTGTCGGAGAAATGAATTGTTGCGCATGTCAACAAACGTCGACTGCACTCGCACATCAGTCACAGACTACACATGCCAGATGTTTGGTAGATGGGCGACTCGCCGCGCACATTGTGGCGTCCCGAATGAGCTCAGTTCATAATTAGATCACGGCTATCAATTCGAGTCCAAACCAATAAGACACGGATACCTTTTTTCAGCTCAAAAACTGTATCGAATTGGATTTCCAAAGATCTATCCTGCCCGTTCCATATGAATGGTTTCGATGTCAGACACATAGTTACTGCTAAGTCTGCCGAAATTTGAATACAATCACTTGCGCATCCAGTTGGACACTTAATACTCAAACACTAATTGTAAGACGTGCATATTCCTGGCTACCCGATTTTCTCATCTACTTCGATCGTAGTTTTTTTGTACGAGCCTCCTTCAAGTTCTCAATCGATATTCTACCCATACACCACGCCCTTTTTCCAGTCATACCTAGGTTGTCAATTACGAAGGTCGATCGTGATTCGAGGCGCAATCCAATCAAAAGAATAGGTTATCGCTCCTTCACCTGACTCATGGTTCCCGCAGCTGGGATTTGAGTTATTGATTCAGAATTGAAAATGTCACAAGGAGAGTGTCAGGCCTTTGGGTCGAGGATTTAGCTGAAACTCTGGGAATAGTCTCCTTTCGGCACTAAAAAAAGATACCCAAAGCCGCACACGCCAACGCTCAAGCGTTTCTGAGCTCCAGCCTGTGACATTAGCATTGCTAGTATATCTATAGATACCACTTTTCAACATAGCCCTGTATGGATATTAGTAATATTTTGGGATACATCTTAAGAACGGTCGGGCGTTGGCATGTGCGGCTTTGGATATAATCTTTTGGTGCTGAAAGGGAACTATTCCCAGAGTTTTAGCCAAACCCATGACGCAAATGTCGACACTCTCCTTGTTAGTTGAGAAAGAATAATTACAAAGCATTCATATGAATGAACGCAATCGAGCGAATCCATAGAAATTGGTGATCGTCATTGGATTTGTCGAATTTCACAATAAAATAATAACTATTGAGGGCACATTGACCCAACACGTCTCATTCTTTTCAATTCATGGCGTGCATTATTATGAATTATTTTCATTTTAAACTTGCAGCACGGCGTAGATCCAAAAACCTATGAAACGCACGTAATTAAGAAAAATTTCCAGGAAATTTCGTTGGGATCATTTGAAATGAAGAATAGCCCTTGTATCTCAAACGACGTCCAATGCAGAGATGAAGGTGTTCCGTCCAAATCACCATTTTCCGTGGATTCGCTCATATCATGTGTTTCGTTCTTTTATCAACGAGATGAATTATGAACATAACACTAGGGTACTGCCCCGAATTCATCTCTCCCATATTTTCGCGCAACCTTTCGATTTTTTCCAGAACAAAAAAAAATCATATAATTCTCTACGCGTGATTTTGCTCATATTCTCCTCATTGAGCTCTATGCGCCTTTGTCATCGCTATTCGTGCTCTCCAATCTCCATCTATTCTGTCCAAAGTTGGTCGAGCTTCTCATCGCACATCATCGAGCAGGCGCAATCGATTATTCACACCCGATAACCAAGAACAGCTGACCACAATTTTTACGTCAATATTGTCGGTCGGATGTGAAACTGAATCAGCCCACTGAATTCTCACCATCAATTTACCAAAATTTACACCAGATTTCGAGAAATCGAGCAGTTGATAAGAGCACATTTCCGCCTTGATCAGAGCGCAGCCAACGAGCGTACAAACTGGTGTGGAAGTTGATAGATTGCCGAGTGGTGCTTATCGAGCGTATGCGTCTCACCTCCTTTTGCTCGTTGAACGCACTGTCTGGTCGAAGTTATTGAGCCCGGAGATGGCAGGTACCTGAAAGTGGAAGATTGCTCTTTTTCCGCATTTGGCTGTAAAGGTCACAGCTGCAGATCCCGGCCGCACTCGGCTCAATGGGAGTGGCTGCTATCAGAACAGTTTTATCACAAAGTATAAGCTCGACCTCTGTCTATTACAATATGTCCAACGTCGTCCAATTCCAGGTCAGAAACATTTAGATCAAGATACCCTCATGCATCCGATGGAAATTATAATTTGATATGATTCTCCAACGAAAACCCTTCGTCACGTATTATCTGGTTCACTTGAGCACAGGATTGTGAAGTTAATCTTAGTGAGTAGGCATTGGTTACTTACACAATAGGATCTGGAATTCTAGTCATGCTTGTACCAGGCAACAATGCTATCTTACTCAGGAAACCCATCTCATTTAGAACAGATCCTTCTACTCACGAATAGCATTCACATGTGCACTCGCATGTACATTCGTCCCAATATCATTTCTAGGATTCTTTTAGAAAGTTCGTACAGAGGATGTTTTCATCCCCAACACATTCACAAAGGTTTTCACTAGTTCTTGGTTTCAAACCAAGAACTAGTGAAAACCTTTAGTGAATGTGTCCTCATCGTTCCGGAAAGAATCCTTCGCATGCTGCAAAATATCCGTAATAGATTCGATCTCTCTCTCCTGATGCATGAGATATGGCATCCATTGGCTTAATGACCATTTAATTATCAAGCGAATGGAATCCAGTAGCAGTTTTTTCCGTTTCTATTGGACCTTCCATTCCATTTGACGGATTCGTAGCACTATATTATTCCCGCTTCTGAGTGAGAAAAACATTGCAACAAGAAGTCGTTAACAAGATTCTGGCACGAGTCGAGGGGTTGGCGAAATTCATTATAATATCATTATCCATGCTTCCCTTTGTTGCAAAATGATGCGCAGAGAAAAGAATGCCACGTCGGATCCGAAGCAGCGCTGGGTTGAGCTCTAATGTTTTCCATCTGATGAGCATGCTAATAATTTCGTTGGGCTTGCTTTGGCCAGCAGCCCATTACTGCCTCGGAATTGATCATTTATTGAATGGATTCTCAATCATTTATATGCTCATTATAGTCCCACAAACTCCAGGGACTAAAATGCTCTGCTAATTACGATTAATTTGAAGACCCATCTTATTGTAGCCCGGAGAACGTCGTAAGTCAACAGAATGGGAAAGAGTCAAAGCGCTTCTACTCGCACTTATTTAAGATTCCAATGAACTCTAGTTTGAGAGGAGACTGCGCTTACGTCGTTTGTAACATATGCATAGTCCCCATTTTTCAATCATTTGAAGAATGGAGATATTTCAATTCATAGCAGCAGTATAGTATAGACATTAACCCGTTCACTACAGAAATGCGCCTGGTACCAGAAATGGCTCTCCGAATGTCAAAATATGTTTCTGAGGTGGTCAAATGGCGAGAAACGGCAAAATTGAAATTTTGGAAATTTTTTGTTTTTTATTTCTCTTATTTCTGCGATTTGATTTTTGAACCCAAGTCGTGTACCCATATGTTCTCTGTGTTGGATTTTCACAGATTTTTCCATTGCATTCCAAAAAAGTTATCGCGAATTATTGGAAATCGGTTTTGTCCCCTGGAGGGGACAAAATAGTGAACGGGTTAAACACAGTTAGCCGAATTGCGTTGACACAGAGGTCCGAATCCAAGATGGCTGCAAGTCGGACTAAAATTTAGCACTGGATGAGATGGGTTTTGTCTGATATTTTGTGTATAATGATATTGGATCGGCATAACATTGAAGATTGTGCCGATAAGAATGACCAGCAATGAAAGAGTAGACGTGGAGATTCGATTTTGTGTACAGACGGCCCATTGAACCCGACTTGAAGCCATGTTGGATTCGGACCCCTATCTCACCGCAACCTGGGTGACTGTGTCTAATGCCTCATTCGGCTTTGTTTGAAATGCTTCGATCTAATGCATCCAGAACCCAGGAAGGTATTTATCTCTTCGATTAAAGCAATCGCTGACCTGCCCCCCCCCCTTTTCGAAGGAACGATCTAAAATGAGCTCGACCACGATTGTTACCATGTTCTAGAGCTCAACTCGATTTTTTTAATGGCAGCCCCTTTCTTGACCCGTATTCTGGAAGAGCAAAGAAATATATCTTCATACAATTTTTTTCAAATCACCAGAATAAATCATTGGGGGCCAAAACCTCCTCAGTAGCACCTTATCGTACTGAAGAAGATTTTCTGATCATGATTTTTTAAATGCAGAGTTTTCCTCTAGCTGTGGCTACTTCTAATTGTCAGTAGACTTTGATCTCCCAGGACTCATACGGGTCATTCGACAAGTTCTGGATAGAACCATGACTGAATATAAAATTCTTCCCCCTTCCGCAATCCAACGACTTTGCAACACAAGAATTGAAAGCTGTGATCTTCAGTTTCCAATTGCCGGCTTGCAAAGTCTGATGGAAAAATTAGGCGAATTCTCATGAAAATGTCAAGAAAGTGACAATGTTGAGCCCCCCGTGGTAAAGGAGCCTGTGTGAACTGAGGCAGTCGATGATGTATTACATTTTCAAGGTCAAATGTGAGGTCAATCTCGAGTTTCCCTTTCTACTCTAGAGAAAATATGTTTCGGGATCCTCCGGTTATCGGGACTACTTCTGAATTGCAAGGGGGAGACGTGACTCTTGGTACACACACATACTGGGATGCAGAGAACTAAAGTTATCTAGCATAGTATTACAACTTGTAGCTGCACGATAAAATAGCTCTTAACGAGATGAAATTTTAGAACAGTAGTATCCAAAGTTCTATCATCAAAACTTTCTCGTAAGCGTAGATTCCCACATGCAAAAATGCGCGCTTCCAATTCTTTCGTCCAAAAAAATTCAGCCGCAAAAACTCTACAACTATCCTTCCGCAGCTCCGATCGGGAAGCTTCCCAAATCGAGCAATGCTGCACCATACCAGAGAATTCAAACGCGATACGGAATTCGAGTTGCGGTGCGAAGAGAAGCCGGTCCTCGTCGCCGTTGTTGTTGTTTGCTACCCCTGGTCGCGGGATAATTCAGGGGAGAAACTTTGCTAACCCTCGCGGCATACACTCGCACACCTATGTCCAAACAGAGCGGAATCCACACTGCCACTGCGGACATTCATCGCGCTCGCAGCTTGTGTATATACCTTTGCAAGAATGCGCTCGGCGTCGAAATTGAATTTGCAGCCGATGATTACTCCGGGGAATTGTACCCCGCGCCCCGCTTTCTATGGCTCGCGCGCTTCTGGATTACGCCGCAGCCTGAGATTTGGCGCGACAACAATGGTCCCCTCGGCGCGCATCCCGGATTAGCTGCAGCCTTTCGCCCGTCAGCTGAGAGTATGGCGCTGGTATCGCAACGGGACAGAGCCATCGGCCCAGAGACCAAGAGGAGCTTGCGCGAGCTTTGTGAGTGAGACAGTCACGCGTCGATGCGTTTGTGAAGGAGCTTTTTCACTCGGTGTTCCGGGGATGATACGGAGTGACGAGTTTCTGGGGAGACTGCGAGTGGGCGCGGGTGAGAGATGGAGAGGTTCAGTGATCCAAATTGAGACCACTCATTGATGAAGCGTTGATTCGATGTTGAAGTGGGTGGCAAGATTGCGTTCGAGGTATCTGTGTTCAAATTCCAACGTGATTTACTAAGCTGTAGGGAATTAGTGGAGGAATTGCTTCAATCCCCGAAATGTCGAAGTGGGTTTTGACAGTTCGTGTGCATTGCCCATACTTTTTGAAAATTCATATTCACTGTTCGCGAACATCGGATCTGATTCAGAAATTTTTGTGTCCAGGGAATGACGATTTTGGATTTTCAAACTGTTGCCCAATCTATGAGAGATAACAAGAAAGTGGTTCTCTCACTACTTCATTTGATACTATGTCTGAGAGCTCATTATGGTCTATCCCATGAAAGATGCAGGAGTAAACATTTTGAACTTTGAATGTCCATTCAATCTAATGCCGAAATCAGAATTCACGTTCCTGGTCAAAGAATCAAAATGTCCTCTCATGGGGGTTTGCCAACCATCTTACGACCCGGTCATCATTTGACTTCCGTGTGACCACCAGGGGTTATTTTGGAAAATATCCAAAATGCGTATATGTAAGTAAAATTTTTCGTTCTTTCTAATTCCACAGTGAAAAGTGTCTTGTTGAAAAATCGGAATGATTTTTCAATTACCGTAAAAATATCATTCCAAGTCATACCTAGGGTCATCACTGGGTTCTTCTATGGGAATTCTTCGATAGTGTCCTCCCAAATATATCGACGACTTCTGCTTCCTCTTTCAGTTACTAGGAAAATGATCGAGACTGAACTAAGAAAATTTCCTTAGTCCAACCGCCAGCTTGGAGGATATAGACGGCAACTCATCCACTTGAGCATCTTAATGGCACTCAATGGTGCTGTGCAGATGGATTACGCACCAATAAATGATGCAGTGCTTGCTGATTTTCAAATATGATCTTGACCACAAATTTGAAAATTCTTCACTCAGAGCTCTAGTTTGTCACTCCTGGAATCCAACTCATCAGCGTTTGATCCAGAGCCTCTATGAATCCAAACAATTCATTTTTGGGTTCGCAAATCAACCCTGCCAATTCCAAAACGAAGTTGTAGTACAGACCTTGACGGCGAGTGCGCAGACTGCGAATATCAATGAAAAATCCAGCTTGGTCGGAATTTTCTAATGAACAGCGATGGCCCTCTTTTTTGTTTCAAGTCCGAGGATAGTGTGATATATTCTCCAGAAGGCATTACGAGCTGCTCTTACAATATGTTTCCAGATCGGAAGATCATAATAAAAAACCAAACGAACGATGAGACAGCACATCATTTCTTATCCAAACGCCTCAAGCACTGAGGAAAGCCCATATTTTGATGGCGTCCTGTCACGCAATGTGACGAACCTGGTCGTAACTAGCTACGCTCACCACACGTTTGAGCTCTCAGCGTCTCCTGCATGTAATATTGATTCACCGCAGTACAGTATACAGGCATACCTCCTCATCTCCACTTGTGGCAATTTTCGAGACGACAGCTCTGTCGGTGACATCTGATCTTGGCTGCGGGGGCGAGCATCATCTACTGGAATATCTCCTCGAATGTTGGGTAAAGCTGACTAAATATAGTCGATTCTGCCATAACTGTCGAATACGGTGTCCAGGGTCGGCATTCATGGGAAATGGGCATATAGCCTCTGGGTAGCATTTTTCTTCGGTGTATTCTATCGAAAAGTGTATGGTGAATAGTTTTGGGATACAAAATCTTTGGTGCCTTTGCTCAAGTAAGTTTCTTGTACCCAAAATGTCATTATCGTGGCGCAAAAAACTTGTCCGGCCACGAAATGTCCTCGGAAATGTCCGTATCGTGGCACGAGCGTCTGTCCTATGAATCGAATATAACTCAACGGATGTGTCTAAAATTTTTTTCCCCAACTCAATTTGATTGTAGAAATGTATTTCAGGCACAAGGAGATCGATCGATCATCTTTACCACCAATAAGAATTTACTTCGTGCCAAAATGCCCGTATCGTGGTGAGCTGAACACAAATTGAGTCTCAAGATTTCCTGACACAGGCAATCGGATCCTCCGCGCTCAAAGTACACTTTTTCCATCAGATATACCGCAGAAAAAATTTTTCACATGCTCTCGTTGAAATGCAAGCCAAATAAATGCACCTCGATACGGACGTTCTCATTCGGGCATGTATTTTTTGCCACGATAGTGAAATTTTGGCTACGAAGAGCTCGCTTGAGCAAATGGGCGAAAGATTTTGGATCCCAAAACTAATGTACTATATACTTAACGATAGAATACACTAAAGAAAAATGCTACCCGGAGGGCTTATGCCCATTTTCCACGATGAACGCCGACCCCGGACACCGAATTTGACAGTTATGGCAATT
>JAPYYZ010011321.1:0-13729 GCA_030522705.1 Eretmocerus eremicus | reverse complement strand
AATAAACTCGTGGAATCATTCCGCTCCATCACTGATTCTTTTCATACAGTGCATAAGTTCTGGAGAAATATGCGAAAAAGTATCTTTTTTTGCGAGAATGCTCATAACTTTAACGGGAAATAAGCTAGAGCAACGTTCAAAAACGATTTCGAAAGGTATTGAGTTGTTCTACAAAATTGCATCAGTTTTATTGAGCTACCATGACTACCGTGGAAAATGCAGGAAATTGAAAACACCTCTCAGAAATGTAAAAATGTTCTTGTCTTCACCGTGGCGTAGCGAAGAGATAGAGTCCATTTGGACCACGGGGACCCGAAATATTCAATTTCGAAGATAGCAAGATTTTTTCCCAAGTGAACCCATACTTTTGACCGGTAGTGTATATGGATATCGTCACAGTAAATCGCCAAGTTTTCTGTTGTCAACCCAGCGAACGATATAAACATCGCCTCGTTGGAAGTATCAGGCGCACCCTGCATCCTTACAGTCATTCCCAACAATTTCCAGTGGCCATTAATTGCGTCGAATGCCGTGTGTACTTTGCACACGTAGGGTCCATTTCAATTTGGTAGAAGCCGTTTGCTGTCGCACATTCTAAGAATGAATGTGTAGACTTGAACAGTGGAGGGAGTCGGTTATGGAAAGCTTCTGAAATCATCACTCACGATTTGAATTCAAAAGAACGTCTCTTCATTCAGAGAACCCTGCTCTAAACTATCAAGAATGCAATTGGATATGCGGGTCCGTCCATGCCGAGAAATGACCCGAGATTCCGTAGTTCGGTGGAAGGATCGCGAGGAAGACGCAGGTGTAACAGACGTCTTTTTAGTGCGTTGTCGAGCGCGAAACAGGAAACGCCAGCTAGCGGGCCGGCTGGAAAGCCGCAATCGCGATCAAAAGTAACGAGAGGGGACATCACGCGATGTCACGTGAACATACATAGAGGGAAGCTCGGTCATCGCTCTCAATAAGCTTAACTTGTCATAAAAATTGGAATATACGCTCGCGCAATGTGACTCGCGCGACCATACCGCCTACCATCACTCAAGGTCACAAACATCGAGAAATTGAGATAACCGCGAATCTATATACATCAAAATGGATTGGACCCGTGAAATTAGATGAGGAGAAATGGGAAGAGAAATATTCAATTATCTATACAAAAGGTAGTGGAAATTTGAATACTACAAGGAGGGTGATTCTAGGCAAATATTTTGTACTGGAATATTTCAAAAAACAATCACAATCAGAAATTGAGTGAGACAAGATGGGTAGAGCACTCAAAGTTTGGAAAGGTTGGTGAAGTCTCGAAGGTAATCAGCCATTTCAAGGGAGAAGAAGGAAGAATGATGAGAAAGGACCAAAATCAATAATTACATAATTGAAACCTACGCTAAGCCTCGAGGTGAAAAAATCCCATTACGAATTCAAAGTTCTTCTCCTGAAACTCCGCCCGCCGTAGAGATCTCAACCAGAGTCAAATACATCCGAGTACTCGCTTGCAGAGGTAGGAGAATGAGCTTATTCACAGGGCGAACAAACTCAGAAGCCGCTATACGAAAGGTGACTACCCTAGTCAGGCTGTCTTGGCCAAGATGCACAGCGATGATTCTGGCTAGAGGCCACTTTATAGGAGCAACCAAGTTATCTTCAAATAATACCAGGTCTCCAGCTTGAAGTTGATGGTTTGGTTTCAACCACTGGGCTCATTCCTGTAGCTAGAAAAGGTACTCTCGCTTCTATCTCCGCCAAAGATGGTTCTGCACCTGCTGGAGTATACGCCTACCTATACATATAGGGTTCTCCTCATCAATCTCTGGGGATGGCTCGGGTAGAGCTACTAAAGGCCCTCCAATGAGAAAATGGCGTGAGTGCCGGAATATCAGAGCGCTCAAAACTAGTGGCGCTGATAGGCCTTGAATTCAAGCAAGCTCCAATTTCTTACAAAACCGTAAAGAACTGCTCAGAAGTCAGCTTGGATTCTCCGACGACTCTGTAGAGGTATATCTTCATAGATTTCACATTCGCTTCCCAGATTCCTCCGGAGTTGGGAGCTCTAGGTAGAATATCATGCCATTCGACTCCATCACAAGCAACCGAGACAGTTACTTCCTGTCCCAAGGCAGACGTGGCGTTGAACATGCGATGGAACTTGGTTTCGCTCCCTTTGAACCTTGTTCCATTGTCGCTGTACATCACCTCACACAGGCCTCGTCGGGATACAAAGCGTCGATATGATGCCAGAAATGCCACTGTGGTCGGATCTGAAACAAGCTCGAGATCCACAGCTTTTACCACCAAACAGACGAAGACAGCTACATGTCCTTCGAGCGCCTCCTGTTCTCGCCCATGGGAAGCTTTGATCCAGAAATGACCTGCAAAATCCACACCATTATAAGCAAACGGCCAAGCAGGCTTCGTACGTATCGCTGGTAGCGGACCCATCTGTGGCTTCATGGTGATTGCGTTGTGTCGAGAGCGAGTGACGAATTCTCCCACAATGGGTCGTATCGTATTGCTTGCTCGAAAGATCCAAGATCTCTGGAATAGATAACTATGGACCAGTCAAAAACCGTCATGCAATGTGCAGGCATGGGCTTTCCGAATGAGAGATATGGTAACTGGATGATTTTCTGGAAGAATGATTAGGAGTTTCTCGGATTCAGTAAAAAATGAGTTCTGAAGTCTACCACCGACACGAACTAGTCCAAACGTATCGATGAATGGTATGAACTTCAGAAGAGAACTTTGTGAAGAGACTTCACCCTTCGATGAGAGACCATTGAACCCTTCCGAGAACACTTCCCTCTGTACCATTCGGAATAGTGTTTGCAATCCAAGTGCCAGCTCTGTCGCACAGAGAGTTCCACGATGACGATCCTCAATGACCAACTCAGAGTTCAATCTCCATCTGTGGACGTAGGCCAAAACCGCCGACATTCCGTCATTTGAGGAGAATTTCCTCATCCACTCTGAAAAGAAGCATCTGATTGAATGAGCCAAATGTTCACCTCTTGCCTTGCTCCAATTCCGTCTTGCTCTACTCTGAGGAAATAATGGACCAGCCGGTTTGGGGCAAAACGAGCCATGTTAGACCCTTCCACCACAATTCCAAGGTTTTGAATTGCTGAGGAGTACAGCCCCGGGTCGCAAGATCAGCGGGGTTTTCCTCAGATCTTACATGATGCCAGCTAGCCTGTAAGAGATTGGAGGTTATCTCACTGACACGATTTGCCACGTAGGGCTTCCATTTCGACAGATGAGATCGTAGCCATACTAGGACAAATTCCGAATTGGTCTCTTTGACTTTCGTCAAATAGTTCAGGACGAAAATTGTCCACAAAAAATGAAAATGGGCACAGCGTTACGTCCTCTGGATCTTGATCAAATGGAGTCGCTCGAAATGGTAAATAGTAGGCTTGGGTCTATAGAATGTGGATCCAAGTCCCTCGAGATGATTTTTGGATGTATATGATAATGGCGTGAAGTGGAAGCGTGGAAGATGCTGAAAAATTATGAAAAAACCTGTATAACTCGGAAGGGGAGCATTTTTGTCCATGAACATGAATAGGCAAACTATCAGCATTTTTGACGAGAAATCTGATGGTGATCTGGGATTTGACTTTGAGATTGACTTTTGAGGACTTTTCATGGCTATTCCCAATTTTTGATAGGGAAACCATATTTTTTACGACGGCATTTGAGAGACCCAATGATTCTGCGTTTGTATGGATTTTTTTGGGATTTTTCAAAAACCACCCGTCCAGGTCACATGAGGGTCAAATGATGCGGGATGCAAAACTCATCGTAGGTGCATCAAAAAAGCTCTGGTAACTCGACGGGAACGGATTCTTTGTATGAAACATGGAATACAAAACATGTAGTATTTTCAACGTGAAATACGGTGGTGATCTAAGATTTGACCTGGAAGTCGATTTTTTAGGACTTTTCAAGGCTATTTTCGTTTTTTGACATGAAACTCATAATTTTGACCACGGCATTGGGGAGAACAGAGAATTCTACGTTTTCATAGATTGTTCTGGGATTTTTCAAAAACCATCCTTCCAGGTCACACGAGGATCAAATTATCCGGGATGCAAAACTCATTGTAAGCGCATCGCAAAAGCTTTGATAACTCGACAGGAACTGACTTTTTGTATAAAACATGCGATACAAAACTTGGAGCATTTTTAACGAGGAATCCAGTGGCGATCTGGGATTTGACTTTGAAGTCGATTCTTCAGGACGTTTGAAGGCATTCTTCATTTTTCGACGAGAAACGTATAATTTTGAACGAGACATTGGGGAGAGCAAAAAATTCTACGTTCTCATAGATTCTTCGGGATTTTTCGAAAATCACCCGTCCAGGTCACACGAGGGTCAAATGATGCGGAATGCAAAACTCATCATAGGTGCATCGAAAAAGCTCTTATAACTCGACGGAAACGCATCTGTTTATTGAACATGTAATGGGATACTCGTAGCATTTTCTTCAAAAAATCTAGTGGCGATCTGGGATTCAGCCTCAAAGTAAATTCCTCAGGTCACTTCAAAGTCGATTGCGTTTTTTCTACCAAAAGACTAGGTTTATGACCATGGCAGCCGAAAGAATGGACGCTTGTATGGCGATATACGTACTTCTGAACCTATATCTCATTGATATTCCGAAGTCATTTCACGGCTGAAAGATCCGTGCAGGGGGGAAATCCCGTTCCGCGTTGGGATACTCACTATAATTCGTCGAGGGAATATTTCTTCGATAAGTCACCGGCGAACTTTTAGTATTCTCAACAAAGATTCCAATCTCCCAGTATAACTTGACCCTGACAGCGATTTTTAAGGTCATTCCATAGTCACTGTGCTCAAATCATGAGATACGTTCGCTCGAACTGCGGCAAGCGAGAGAGAGAGGGAGATTGCCTGCGAGATCAACAGCTATTGAAGGAAAACGCAGTAGAAGAATCTCATGAGAAGAGCACCTGGTATGCAGAACACAGTTCTTGGCCAAATCTAATTATATCAGATCCACGAGTATGAGTTCGTATATTCACATCTAGCTATATACAAGAATGCTCATTAGTGTGTGTGTAAATGTGTGTATGTCCGTGTGCGCGCGTGTGTGTTTATATCTGTGGGTTTGCACGTGTTTGCGCGCGGGGACACTTTCTCGCTAAATAGTACATCATCACCCGGGGCGAGTCCGCTCATTTCGGGCGCTGGATCAGTTTATTTTCTGAGAGAAGCGAGGTAGATGAATTCTCCGAGGCCCAAAACGGGCTCGCGAGCCAAGGGCGATCATGTTCTTTCATCTTGAGGACCGTAGAAGACCTCAGGACCGAGACGATTTCAGGTTCGAAGGGTGAGAATAGTATATTATGATTCGAGGACGGTAGAGTTAGATTTCGCATAAGGGGTGATATTTTCCGAGTCGAGCCGGAGGCGAGACTTCGGAATATCAATGAGATATAGGTTGAGAAATACATATATCGACATACAAGCGTCCATTCTTTCGGCTGTCATAAACCTAGTCTTTTGGTGAAAAAAACGCAATCGACTTTGGAAAGACCTGAGGAATTGACTTTGAGGCTGAATCCCAGATCGCCACCAGATTCTTCGATAGAAATGCTACGAGTATCCCATGACATGTTCAATGGGAAAAAATCGTTTCCGTCGAGTTATAAGAGCTCTTTCGATGCACCTATGATGAGTTTTGCATCCCGTATCATTTGACCCTCGTGTGACGTGGACGGGTGATTTTTGAAAAATCCCAAAAAAATCTATGAGAACGTAAAATTTTTTGCTCTTCCCAATGCCGTGGTCAAAATCATGAGTTCCATGTCAAAAAACGAAAATAGCCTTAAAAAGTCCTAAAAAATCGACTCCAAGATCAAATCCCAGATCACCACCGGATTTCCCGTTAGAAATACTACAAGTTTTGTATCCCATGTTTCATACAAAAAATCCGTTCCCGTCGAGTTACAAGAGCTTTTTTGATGCACTTACGATGAGTTTTGCATCAAGCATCATTTGACCCTCATGTGACCTGGACGGGTGGTTTTTGAAAAATTCCCAAAAAATCCTCATGAACGTAAAATTCTTCGCTCTCTCGAATGCCGTCGTCAAAAATATGGTTCCTCTATCAAAGATTAGGAATAGCCATGGAAAGTCCTCAAAAGTCAATTTCAAGGTCAAATCCCAGATCACCATTTTGACCATTCGTCAAAAATACTGATAGTTTGCCTATCCATGTCCATAGACAAAAATGCTTCTTTTTCGAGTTATACAGCTTTTCACATAATTTTTCAGCATTCTCCACGCTTCCACTCCACGCCATCATCATATACATCCAGAAATCATTTTGAGGGACTCGGATCCTCATCCCATAGGCTCGAACCTACTTCTCACAATTTTGAGCGACTCCATCTGATCAAAATCCAGAGGACGTAACGCTGTGCTCATTTCCATTTTTTTGGACCACTGTGGGGTGGATGGTCAGGCTGATGTACTCCCCCTCGTTCGACTGCTTGGCTCTCTCTCTCCCCTCGATTTCAAGTGACGACAATCGCACGAAAATTTTTGCAGAAATCGCAAAAAATTCCATCGCGTAAAATCGCAAGAAATTTTAGAGAACTCGTGAAAAATCACCCCACCCAGCACCAAAAGGGAGATGTTACGTGGACAGAGGAGTTCTGATCCTTAGACAAAACACGAACAAATCGATGGGGAGTGACTCTCATGAATTAATTGGAGAGTTGAGAGAGAGGTGCTAACAGAATGGTTGGCCAGAGCGGTCTGGAGCGGTCTGTCTGCGATGCGAGTCGTCGTCGACGATGACGGCTCGTGGCGCGCCCAAAATCATGGTAGGAACAAGCAGAGCTCTGTCAAAAACGCTGATGGTGGACCCGCGATGGCCAACGAACCGCCTGCAAGGGTTGTGTCGTTTGCGTATCCGTCGCGGCTGCAACGTCATGGCATGGGAAAGAGGTGTGCGCGGTAACGCATCGCATCTCTCCCATGTGACAGCGTCATCAGGTGAGACTATAGACTAGAAGTTCCAGGAATCCTTTTTCGACAATTCTGAAGAAGAATGGAGGATTCGAGTGGTTAGAATGGGAAAAGCGATCCCGGTCAAGCAATCGGGGTGGCCAAAGTCACCTCGGACAAGTCTAGATTCAACAAGTTTTCGTTCAATCGGCTCTCCCACATAATCGTTATGCCGAAATTCGATCGGCAATCGTCCAATTCACTGCGAGTGTGATTACCAACTGATGAGGAACAACTCGGCCACGCAGTTGCGGTGGTCAGAGTCACCTGTTACGTGGATAGGGGACCTTCAGAATGAACACGAGGTGTATGAATGAGGTTTTCAATGGAAGAGAAGAGTTGAGAGAGGAAGAGTGATGTTACTCAAGACATTGGTCAGAGTGGTCTGTCGTCGTCGACCAGAACTCGCGTCGCGGCCAAAAGTGTAGTGGGGATGAGCGAAGCTCCATCAGAAACGCTGACGGTGCATCCGCAACGACCGACAAACCGCCTGCGAAGGTTGCGCGGCTCGCGTAGTCGTCGCGGCTGCAACGTCATGGTACGGCGGAAAGGTGCTCGCGAGAGCGCATCGCGACTCTCCCCCGTGACATCCGTCCGTGGCCGGAGAATCGCATCTCCCGATGCGAGTGACCTAATGACGGGTCGCGAGTACAATATTTTTATCTCGAACTCTCTCTCGGATTACAATCGTTTGAGATCTACCATGATTAATTAATTTTTTTGACAACAATAACTCTATTGTAATTATGATGAATGACAATTTCATAGATAATCTTAGTCTATAAGAGTATAGAATTCAAACAAATTAGTTGTTATAAACATTCGATTAATATGTTGTAAACAAGTTATTATCGATGTATAATAATGAGATTCTAACTCTCAACCAATAATTTACCCAAAATAATTTTATTTCCATGAGTGATATAATAATAATGATAACAATATTGTTAGTGATAGATATTGCATAATTGTAATTATCCATAACATTGATTGGGTAGAATCAAAGCTAACTCAAGTCAAAAGTTGAGTTGAGCAATGCTTTATTGTACCCAATCGGCGTTTCTGCCCTCTCTCTCCTTCTTTGGGATACAATGTCTCGTAATGGGCCGCAAATAGAGTGGCGGCCGGACGATAGAATTTTATGGCGCGCGGCTGCGCGTTACTTCGTACCTGCCATTTGGTAGTTTTTCCATCTCTCGAGACTATTTCCATCTCGGCTGTATTCATGAGAGTCACATTTTGATTCAAAAGTTAGTTTTTTTTGCGGAGTCTGAAATGGTTTGCTCGGGTAGAAAAATTCTGAATTTCCACTTGACAAATTTCCAAAAATTTTGGAATTTTCAAAATTTTCTGAGCACAAGGTTTCGTAGCATTTGGGCAGACGTTCAATTTAAGCTCTGAATCGTTGAAATCGTACCAAAATCGACCGAGTTACAGTGGTTTGACATGTTGATGTTTTATATCTCCAAGAACTTTGTTTTTCGGCGAAATTTCAACTTTTCTAGGATTCCAAAATGCAATTCGGTGTCGGTCGCTTTTGATTCTTGTGAAAGACATTCCAATTAAGTAACTTATGGAGTTTGGTTGAAAAATCCAACGAATTGACGGAGTTTTGAATGTAACAATGCCTTAATTTTCCATTTTACAGGTGAAAATTTTTCATCCGATACTCTTCAATTTTCGAAAATTCACAAGACTAAATCTCATTTAACATCATTCTTCTTCATCTATTGACATGGATGTGAGTTAATGATATTACAATCATCCCACTTTGATCTGAATTCAATAATCACGTTTTTAATCCTAAAATTTCATGATTCTGCCGTACGGCATACCTTAAATTTTCAAACTTCTGGTTACTCTGGTAAAATTTTTGTATGGAATTTGGACCCTTTTAGGTCCACTATTCATTAAGTGCGTACTATGATCTGCTGGTGGAATAGTTTTCAGGTAGAAATTTTGATTCAAACTTGAGAAAATTAAGGTTCCGCATATGGTTGATTTTCCCTTGCGAAAGGTATATTTTTCTTCTCGGAGCATGAATTATGACTTCATGATGCCCCGAATCGCTAAAATAACAATCGATCAGAGTAAGTATATTGTTGGGGAATAAAAGTGGATGTCCATGGGATCAATTGGATTAGAATTCGCATCACAGTAGCAATTTCAAAGGCTCAAAGTCGCTTTTTTCCACTTTTTGCGGACGAAAAACTTCAATGTATCAAATTCATTTTCGGGGTACCATACAATTCATTTCCATGCTAAAATCCTGCCAATACATGAGATCAAACACTTGACAACAAAGAACTGTGCTTCTACCTTCGAATTTTTTGAAATTGAGCATTTGGCCGTAGAAACTCGGGCAGTACTTTTTATCTCAATTTTGCTGCATTTTTCGGCTTTATGGTTTCTATTGCTCTATAATAGGGGCCTAATTGATGTAGGTATGTGAACCTATGTGTACCTATATGTAAAAGGTTGTATTCTGTTCGTGTAATGTTGGGATTTTCCAGATTTTGTGGGATTGGGGATAAAATAAAGGGTGTAATATCGCGGGTATATGTGATTTTCAATCGATCGCGGAAATTGGTATAGCTCCGGAACTAACTATCCGATTGAGCTGAAATTTTGTGGGGGCGCTTTTCCAATGGTGGAAAAGCTATCTACGAGGAGTTCTCCGGGGAATTCGGAAAGCTCGGAAAATTTTCTTGGCGAGTTCGTGGGTCGGTCGTAAAAAAACCCTCTCGATGACTCCGCATTGTTTGGCTCTCCGCTCTCGCGTTTTCACGCCATTTTGGGCGTACATGAGTGACTCGTTATCATGATGTGTCGTGGCTTGAGAGATTACTCTTGACTTCGTTTGAGCCCTTGACACTGTTGCCGGCTCGTTGACCTTGAGATGAGGTAGGATATTGTGCCTCAGCTCATACTTTGTATAAAGGGGGGTGGGCATTCCAAAGCTGCTGGACCCGAGATCCGCCGTGGCTGTCGAGAATCGTCATCGACGGCTCTCATCAGTGCTGATCCGGCTGTGTTCGAGAGTGGCTTCGCGCTTCCGATCTTGCCATCAATACCGCGCTTTTTGGAAAAGTTCCACTATGGTGACCGTGCAACGCATTCGAGGTGTGTGTGTGTTATTGTGTGTTAGTGATGAATGTTGAGTATTGTTAGGAATATTGTCCTCCAGAGGCTGTTGGTGAAAGCTGTAGTTCCGGTCCGACTCGCCACGTGTGCGGAGATGAGTGCTCTCCGAGGAGGCATGGGCTCGATCATCTCTCGTATCCCCGTTCGATGCTTGCCCTCTGGATTGAAAGGCACTTCAGACGGTTCAGACGTACCTGCCTGATGCTTTCACCAGTGTGCTCTCTCGCACGCAGTTGGGGGTCTTCAGTGTAGTGATGCATGAATGTTGTGGGGGTGTTGTGATCTCTGGTGTTCACTTCAAATTTTCCAATGGAGCTTTCGTCCATCTTTGATCGTTACAAATATAATTCAGGACTCAAGTAGAGGTTTTTAATGGAATTTTATCCATTCCTGATTCTTCAAAATATCATGTTAATTTGAGATGAAAATTCCTCGATGGAGTTTCATCCTAGTTTGGAGTTCTTCTGGACAGAGTTTGAAGTTTGAATGAAATTTTCATTGGGATTTTGGCACTATGCTGCGATTTAGATACGAGTTCTAGCCATTCCAAAACTATCTCCAATAGAATTTTGAAACCTAACCAGAATTTTGACATGGCATTTGACCGTCTCGTTTTCTTTTGAACTCCTGGAGTGGGATTCTGAACAACCACAAAATTTTTGACGAAAATTTTCCCCATCCCTGGAATTTCCACATGGAACTTTCAATTACAATTAACATTTTTGCATGTAATCTATCTATTTTAAAACCGTTGAAATGGGATTATGGTATCTCCCTGATACTTCCAAGTAGAATCCATCCATTTTCGAGCTTCTTGAATGAGATTTCGGTATATCACTGGAATTTTTGGATGGAATTGGCCCATACTGAAACTTTTTCAAATGAATTCTGGATCAAATATGAAATTTCCGATGGGATTTCCCCCATTCCTGCCAATATGCTCCAATTCAAGTATTCTGACAAACTTATCGAACAACTGCCACAATCTCCACTGATGGGATGCCCGATGATTAACGTGCTGCCGATGGTGATGAAGTTGACAGTGTAGCTTGTGACAGATCTTGAGTTAATACTTGCATTGCCGCTGAAGATTTAAGCACCCGGGAGCGTCCTTTTGCCGTCATCTCCGATCCGACGGCAGGCAGAGCGCTCGCTGTTGGCTTTGTGCGATGTGCTCGCCCGACGGCGAGCGTCGGGTGGCTGGCGCTCTGGTGCCCTGTGCGCTTTGGAGTTGATGTTCTCGCGAGCATCTTTTTGGGTGTGGAGGTGGTCTCCCCGTGGGTGTTCTGATGGATGTTCCATCATCGCACCCATCGTGCAAATGATCTGCATTAGAATTGCGGGCTGCTCGTCCTCGCCCGTTCCTTCATCGGCCTCTGGTTGGTGGATTTCTGGATTTACAATCTTTTGAATGGGTTCGATCCCCGCTGTGAGAGAGCTTATGGATTCCCCGATAAATTCCAAAGAAAAATAGTGAAAATGGTTGATCCTGGACCAATTGTTAGCAGAGTGAGAAGATAGCTCCATAAATTCTCCAGCTCTTTCCTGACCGTTGAGTATTTTCCGTTAGGCCAGGCTTCCACAATGATGCCGTGTGAACTAGGTCCATATCTCATGATGTGCTCGTTGTTGACAGCGGGGCTATGCGTTCAACCATGAGGAGCCGGATGTGTTGTCCAGATGCGCGATAAACTTGTTTGGTCGCGCATCTCAGGCTGCACTGTGGGTTTTCGAGAATTTTTTGAAGAGCGTTTGATGGCGAAATTGTCTTTCCATGACTACGATACGCGCCTTGTCCGGAGATCGGAGTAATTCAAGTCAAGGACGAGGTCGTATCGTGTCTTTGCTCACTTCGAATGTGCGACTTCGACTACAAAAGGAGGCAGTTTTATTAGTCCACTTCTGCAATCATTGGTGACATACCTTCGACGACTTCGGTGCCTCGTCCGTAGGCCGGAATATTATTGAAAGGCCGAGGATGAGAGTGCCGAAGTGTTGACAATCCACCAGTTGCTATCAGCAGAAACACATCAACCTCACCGTTTTCTTGGCTGTTCTGTGCTGTTTGGATCCGTACGTCCGCAGATCTTTTGATTTTGTCAATGTGCGAGCATTTTATGAGGCCGTTATTGATGACTGTGACGTTCTTGGTTTTATAATCAATTTCCAAAATTTCAAATGGTCCGATGTACTGTTGGGCTATTTTATCTTTGATTGCTTCATTCAGAATATAAACGTATTCGCCCTCACGAAATTGCTGCACATTGACATTTCTATCATCATAAAATTTCGAATGGTATTTCGATTTAATCAAACTTAAAGCTGCAACTGATCGAATTTGCTCCAAATCAATCAATTTTTGGGCGACAGAATCGTCATATGTCTCGAAGTTGTGCCGCTGCGTAGGATGCGCTGGTGTTCTCGCTTTCCATCCGAAGAGTGGTTTATGGCCAGTGGGGCATGGCCCGTGCTGGCGTTCACCATGATGTTGATGGAATGTTGGGCCAGCGGCAGCACCTTGTCCCAGTCTGCCCGATCCTTTGCAGAAGACTTGAGAAATTCCGTGAGTGTCACGTGCATCCTCTCGATGACACCATTGCTCATTGGAGAATATGGAGAGGTGTGGTATTTTTGAATTCCTAATGCCTCTGCAAATTCATTCAAGATTCTGTTGATAAAATGCATGCCCTAGTCGCTCAAAATTGCGCCGGGTGGTCAAAAGTTCGCAATTACTCTGTCCAGTAAGCCTCTTGGCACCTTATGCGCCGTCGCTCGACGCGTGGGTATGGGTATTACATACCGTGTCAGTTGGCACTGCACGGATAGAATATGATTATTACTACGCTTTGATGCGCACAGTGGTGGATGAAAATCGATTGCGATTTTATCGGGAGGTCTCGCTGGTGTGTCCGTGATATTCATGAGCATGCGAGTTTTGGTTCTGACCAATTCATCTACCGCGCAATTGTCACATCTCTTTACCACGGCTTTCACATCATCGCGCATGTTCTTCCAAAAATAGACTTCCTTGAGAGCTTTTGCAGATTCATAACAGCCCAAATGAGCACCACTGACAGACGTATGGAATTCCTCAATCAACTTGTATCTGTCGATTCCGGATGGCACCTTCAAATTGTGCTTGAAAAGTATCGCTTTGAGAAGCATGCCCTCGAGGATCTTTTCGAACAATTCGACAACTTTTGGCCACATTGTTGGCGACAAAATCTGGTTATCTTGAATGAAGCCTATTGTTTTGAGATCTTTCTGGAAAATGTGCTTTTTGAAATTTTTTTTAATGTCATTTCGAAGTGGTCTTTTGGCCATGTGATTTTTAATGAATGTACAAAATATGCTCAAATTGTTCACTCGGAATTCGTGTACGTCTCCAATTGAAAAATTCCCATAGAAAATGACTCTAGCATCAATATAATCTTTTTCAATCAATATCTCGATGGTTTCTGTCTTTGATTCTCCATTGCACGTGGCAAAGAAGGCAAGATTTTTACTTTAGCTGAATGGGTGCTTATCGGCGGGAAATAAT
>JAPYYZ010011319.1:0-10462 GCA_030522705.1 Eretmocerus eremicus | reverse complement strand
ATTTGAACCGAGGTCGGATTTTCAACATTAAAAATAAATTACTAATCGTTCTTATAAAAAAAAAACTGTTTTGTGGTTCAGTCTCTTTTATCATAAACTGCTCATTAGCAAAATAATTGGAGATGATGATTATTCCCTATTTCGTGAGTCGATCGGAAGAGAGCGGACACGGCTTGCACCATTGAGCTCAGAAGAATCTTGTTATAAGAAATCCAGCATTATTTAGGGAAGAATAGAAAATATCTTGATAGAGATAGTTCAACACCAGAATCATGATAGGATTTTTATTTCTGAGGCATTGCATTCATAATCTATGGCTCTCAGATTTTTTCGCCAAATTTTTGACAAGACATTTCTTTCAGTATACACAGACGCCAAAAAAATTAAATCTCTCATCGGGTCACAGTCACGAAAGGGATCGAATTTCACATTGAATCAACAGATAAACGAGTTGGATCCTGATCAGATTGTCCCACGACAATGCAATCTGGCATCAAATAATATAATATCTTGACGATGAACTTCAATACCATGAGGATATTGTTCTTTTTGATAACACTATTTCCATGAAGGAATTCATACGATGACGCAGAACCCCTTCTGAACTGACTTTCTGCGCAAACGAGCAATTTGAAAACGAAGCAGCGCATCTCATCGCAGAGTAATACTCGTCAAGAGCCGGCGCACGTATAATATTCAGGAGAAACTATTCAGAGCCACGTTGGCTTTTCAATATTTCCTCAGAGCGAACGTAGCAGACGAGCTCTCAGTCCCGTCCAGTTCTCATGACGTTGGCAAAATGCTGCTCATCTAGTCATTGGCGGGGGCGGCGCATATAATTGCATACCTTGCTCAGCTCGCGTCGGGCTCGCGAGTTCGGGCTCCAACTTTTTGAATTAATAACCTGCAGCGGGCGCGACGGGGCTCGAAAGGTTCGGAAAAACTAGTTGGCAAACTGCGCGCCGCTCTCCCGGACCACCTTCCGCTCTACACTCGCGAGTCGTGGGAAAAAAGAATCCCCAAAAGCGCCATCCAGCGAGCTGCACTAGCCGCCCGACTATTCCAAACTTTTGCGCGATTTCGCTCGCTCGCTCCCAAATTGTTAAATTGTAAATCTGCGCGAACTTGGCGTCCTTCCATTCGCTGTCTCTGTGTGTACACGTGGACGAGAAAGAGCGGGTGCAGTGCAGGTCCGCTCTGGGCAGGAATTTCGTCCCGGTCAAAACTACTCGAGGCTGGGGGGAGAGGGGGAGAGAAGTACTCGTGAATTTGGAGCTCGCTCGTGCAGCCAGCGTAATTTCGAGGGCCGGCGAGCGACGACGACGACGACGACGAGGGCGAAATGCAGTCTCGCGGCTCTTTCTCGCGAGGAGGGGGTGGGAGGCTGTCCGGGTCGTTCGCTCGAGGCTCTTGACTCTCTACCTCTCTCTGAGCTCGAGAGCGGAGCTGCAGCTATACGTGCCTTCATATCGACGTATTTTAGCCATTTTCCCAGGGCGAGCGTCTTGCGCCCGCCCACCCCCTCGTTCTTTGAGCGGAGCGCGGGAGGGGCGCGCGCTACATAGCGCATCCACCCCGCGAGTCTCTCTATTCGCGCGCTTATATAGATACCGAGTGTGCGCGTGTTTGCAGAAACGCTGAGTAACGATTTTCCTTCGTCTTAGCAGGATGGGAGCTGCGAGGAGGGTTAGCAAATCCGCTTCACATGCCTCATGGAAACCCTCGTGACTTATCACAAATGAAAGCTCCGGAAATCATTACGTATTTTCCGCGTCTGCGATATTTCTGCAGACTGTCTAGTCTTCTCCTCTCGTCGTATTCCTACAGTCTTGTCGATATCTTGCCTTGGCGAATCTCTTGTTCTTTCGATTCTGTTTATAGTTTGTGGGATCTTGAATTAATAAGGGACGACTAAGGATGAAGGATGTCATCTTGAAGATTGAGTTCAGCGACGTGAAGTTGTAGACCTGAGATCCGGGGATCGAAGCAATGTTCATTAATTTTCTCTGTCCAAGAGGAGCACATTTTGAACTCCAAGACCCCGCAGAGAATATTCTATGACTGAAGCGCAGGTAAATTTCAATTAGCAATATCATCCTCGAAAGATTCCACAAGTAACAAGTAAACGTGCGATCGTACGCAAAACAATCAAAAATCGAACGGCCCGAGCTGAAATAAGTCATTTGCATCGATCTTGAAGGACGGGAATCTCGTGTAAGTGATATCCATAAGACAATTGTTCTCATCACTTTATTTATGCTCGCTGCGTTTCGTCAACCCAGTGCACTGACATCACAGGGCATGAATGATCTCGATAGAAACATGTTTTAAAATTCAAAAGTTGGATCTCAATTAGTTCGATTTTTCTTCAGCTGGCCGATTTGAAAAGATAGTATCACATTACTGAAGCATAACAGCGCTTCATTGATCCATCGAGATCAGTGGAATCATGTTGATGTCATGACCTTTTGTTGTGAAGAATTTTTCCCCATAACCAATGAGAACTTCTTTTGCTATAAAAATAACAAAGCACCATCTTTGGATCGAGGCAGAAGTGCAGATCAATCGCTTTGGTCGAAGAGCAAAGCTGCGGACTTCCCGATAATAAGCGAGGCACATTGCCAGCAGGATCAGCCTCATTATTTTTGGAATTCAAATGTTTTACTTCACGAGCAAGAAACTCAGCCTGCTCGATCAGCATAGCCTTTGTGCAAGATCGAATGAGAAAATTTACTCAGAAAACAAGAGACAGACGCTGTTGTATCATTCCTTACGTTTTTAGGAATAGGTGCTCTCTCTGTGACTAACTCACACATCGTTCTCACCTACAATCCATCACACGTCAGGCGTATAATGTGATTGATCAAGATAAACTCAGATTTATTATCATTTCAACTTTAACTCACACACACACACACACACACACACACACACACACACACACACACACACTCGATGGGGTATAGTATATTTCGATACAAGGGCGGGAAATTTGGTTTTCGCATACCTCGTCGCATACCGAGTGAAATGTTCCGGGCCGAGCTGAAGTCAAGGGTCGGAATCATCACGAGGATGCAGAAATCATCTGTTCCAAGTACCGAATACTATGTTTTACACCCCGTGGGTGAAAGTTTACTTTTCGCACGGATTTTTTACGCTCCCTCAGGGGCTGTCGAGGAATAGCTTCGGATACGCGGCCGTAAAATAAGGATTTCGCCTTCGGCTCGGGCGGGAAAAAATCACTCGGTATGTGCGAAATCCAACTTCCACGCCGTTGCGTCGAAACATACTATTTTTTCGAATGTATGGGAAAGAAAATAGAAAACATGAGGGGAAATGGCCCTTCTCGCACGATCGATGAAAATAGCACATTTAGATACAAGGGCGTAATAGTACATTATGCACCGAGTTTGTGAGGTTGTTGTGCGCTCCTGGGCGATTGGTTTTCGGCCCGACCCGGAGGGGAGGGTCGAAATAATCGCCCAGAAGCGGGCAACCTCTACAAACAAGGTGCATACCGTATTTTATCGAAATAATCGCCCAGAAGCGGGAAACCTCACGAACAAGGTGCATACCGTATTTTATGCACTTTTGCAAGCACCCAAATATCGCAAAATTGCATAAAAGCTTTTTTTTCGCATTCGAGTGACGGGTCTCCGTCCCAAGCCGCAGGGCAGGGTCGGAGTTATCACTCGGATGCGAAAAATAGGTTTCACGCCCGTGTATCGAACTATATTTGTTGACAATCTGTGAGTGAAAGTTGTCAGCTTGTGCGCAAAGACAACTTTCACGCACAGAATGTCAAAAAGAATATTTCGAGACACACACAGTTCCATCTCGGCCCGGCATCCGAGCGCGACGCTGCCATAGCATGGATGGGCGGGTGCGCGCCTACCTCAGCTGCGCGCTCGCACGCGACCCACCCCCTCGAGGCAGAGCAGCTCTCGCAAGACGCGGCTCGTTTCTCGGAAGGAAGGAAGGAAGGAAGGAGGCGCGCAGCCAACGAACTCGAGCTGCGCGAATCTCTCTATCGCTATATGCACAGCGCCGAGGGGGAGGCGCTCGCTCGCGGGCACACTTTGCTCCGTCCACCACCCCCCGCGCACCCGTCCGCACAGAGCTCCTCGAGAGATCCCCGGAGAAAGAGCAAGAGCGAGAGAGAGATAGCTTCGCCCCGGGAGGAGGCGGCAACACTGTTTTCCTCTCAGCGAGCGCGCTGCGCGCCGCCGTCGTATCATTAATTATCTAAATTGAGGCGGCGCGCGCTGTCTTAGTTGGAAATTGTCAAAGGAGCTTTGGAGGCTGCCGCTCCTCGGCTGCGCGGTTATATGTATAAGGCGGCTCCGCTCTCTCGCCGGGGAAAATGGGTGACGCGAGGGAGCTGCTGCCTGGGCTCCGCTGCCTGGCGAGGTTGTTAATGCGGAAACTCTGAAGACTCTTACCTCCGCCAGCCGCCTCGAGAATATTCCCTGTTTGCTCAGGCGGCCACCCTCCCCCGCCGCTGCAGCTCCCATTCCCGTATACGTAGAGCTGCAGCCGGCAGAAACGCCTCTGCTACCTCTATATGCGCGAACTCTCGTATAAATTTGCACAGGCGGCAGGAGGGAGGGAGAGAGAGAGCGTTTTCAGTTTTGAATGCTTCATAAACTTGGAGCGCATAGAGGAAGCCGCAGCGAGGCCTCGCTCAGCCAAGTCTCGCTTAATTCCCGCTCTGTAATACGAGTCGCTGACTCCTCCGTCGTATTTGCCCTTATTGTCATGGATGCGAGTTCGTTCGATTAAGCATGGCTGTAAGATGTCTCACTCGATTTGATTCGTAATCTGCACAATGTATAAGTTCAAGTCCTGTAAACTCAGTTGTAATACATTTGCACCAGCCATTCGCTATCAACGTTCGGAATTGATGTAATGAGCTTATCCAAATAGCATGGCTGCATGGGTTATCCTCGTGCTTTGGTTTTTGGAGAATCAAAATTCATGTGAAATATCTTTGCTTCACTGTTAAAAGGACAAAGTTCGTAATCATCATCTGTGTGTAGGACGGGAAAATGTGCCAAATCAGATTTCATGAAAAACTCCTGGAAAATTGATCTCAATTTTGAAAAATAATGGTCATGTTCTCATGCGGTAATTGACATTTCTCAATTTATATGAATCGGCTGTTAGAGCATAATTCTTGCCAGAGTTGATATTGAAAACCTTCCCGTTTCTCAAAAATCTTTCCTCCATCTATCCTAGTGGAGAAGAGAATCTGGTATCCCTTGTCGAGACTACGTGTGTTTCCTCTCACGAAGATACAAGATGAATTTTGCCCAGTGTACAACGAATGCTCTTAAATAAGATCAAGATGTTTAAAGTGCATTTCAAATATCAATGGATGAGTTTCTCGGAATTTCCTAAATTGAGGCTAAACTTCTGATTTGGGATGCGGAAATAGCGCTACGTATTTAGCAAGGGGCTAAATTAAGATTCTATCATCTTGGCCTCCGCTACCATCTAGATTAACACGGAAGTTCAGCCCCAATGAAAATGCGAATCATCATATTCTATGAATGGGAGCATCGGTATCAAAAGCCTGTGTCTCTGCACTTTCATGCTCCAGCCTCCTTGGGAACATCTCTGGAAATCCAGGAAGTCAGACATCTTTGCTTCTAATCAGATAGAAATGACTAAAGTACTCTCGTGAATTACGCTTGCATCGGTAGTTTCCTTTGTCGAATATCTCTTGCTTGAGAGTGACATTTTGATTCTGATCTGGCCAAACAAGATTTGGCTCCGAAAATTAGTTTATACTCTCTATGCGCGATACTATTTGCGTGCACTCGCATCTCATAATTCAAATCTCATTATCTAGATGAATTCTTGATGAACAGCACGTCGATCTCAATTCTCCACGGCTGAACGAGTAGCGGCCAAAAACTCAATATATAATGGAGTTCACGTTATACGGTAGTACAAAAAGTGGATAAGCGAACAGTAGTTTCAGGCAAACCATTTGCAATGCAAGCTTATTCCTAGCAAGAGCTCTTTTATAATTGAGTAGGGCCAACAGCTTATATTCTGACTCACGGCACCATCGAATAGTTGAATTTTCAAGTAGCATCGCATTTTCTCCGATCTACACAGCTGTCGCATCAAATATTTACATTCTTTGATGCCCAACTAATATCACATTAGGTATGTATATTCTTACATTGTGAAAATCAGTAGAGAATGCTCAGGAAATAAAAAAAAAATTCCTGAACTATCAAGCTGACAGCATCATCCCAAAATCTGATGTCAAGATCATGCTGATACCCCAGAAGTATATCGTCAACTATCCATTCAAGAAACAATTCTCTCGGCCCAGTGTACATCGAGAGGGCCTAATTGAATAAAAAGTTGCAGCGTTTAACAGGCGCTTAGGTCAAGCGAGTGTTTGTCTTTGCAGCAACGACATAGGACAAGAGTCGCGCAATCTTGTACAAACGTACGTTCAAGTTTCACGGAAGTAGCCTCGCGCGTTCGCCGGTCCGTCTAACGAGTTAATTGCTTACACTTGTCACCCCCCGACGAAATTAAGTTGGCCGTCTTGGACGCGTGCGCGCGAGCGACAGCCCCTTGGTCTTCACAATGGGTCAGCGATTGTCTCGTCTCCGTTTTGCTAAGACAATGGGCGTCGGTCAGCCCTTGAGCGGGCGAACCTTGCTGCGACCCCGCTTTGCATGAAGGCTCTTGCGCGTGGCACGAATCTGGGAGCATGCTCGCGTGCAGGTATACCAGCGATGGAGGAAAAAAGCTCACCTATGCCGAGTCCACTTTTTCATCTTTCTTCTGTAAGGATGCAAAAAAGTGAATGGACCGCGTCATCGCCGTTTTGTTCTCAAGTCGAGAGTTGGATGAGGTCGCGTGCAAATACCAACAAACGACGTCATTGGTTAAGTTACTCTATGGCTAATATTTGATAAGCCGATGAATTCAAAAATTACAGGAATAATTGGATACTAAAGGATAGCTATTATTATGGAACCTTGCCATTTTGGATGCTTACAAAATAGATGCAGAATGTCAGACAGTAATATTCGCACTTCATCAGGCTTTCTCGCTTTCCAAAATTTCTCTTGAGACTCACCTAATGGCTTAGTTCATGGTTAGTTTTAGATTGTTGTGCTTTAGTGACTATATATAGAAAAATTTCGTGCATTTATTATTCATCGTTCTATGATCTACTCTCATTAGATTAGGTGATGAACTCAGAAGTTTTGCAATACCGTAAAGACACCTCACCAAGTCAGATGATCCACTGTTCCATCAAAATTCATAATTTCAAGCACAAGCTGTCTACAATTTTGTCATTTCAAATGACTCAAATATAGTTACCTCTTTCCCATCTCTTTCCATCTCTACCGGGTAGGATTGAGTGAGTCAGATCTCTTTGTGAAATCAAAGTATCAGTCATTTCGATGAAACTTGCAGATTTCATGTGCAGGCAAAATTCGCAATCGAGAAAAACAAGCAAGAGCGACCGTAAAACTGAGGTTACAGGTATCAAGTAACTTTCCATTTTCGCCGTTGCTGATTTTTACCGTGTGAAATCGCGAATTTTTTGAATTCACTTGGGATGATCATCGCCACCAATCAGCAAAAACTGTTAAAAAATAGTGAAAATTCATTTCTTTTTTATTTATTTTACATACTTACCAACCATACGACCAGGGGAAAAAAATAACCAGCGTCGTTGAATAACGAAATAATAAAAGTAGTGACAATTATCAAAAATCAATTCGACGCTCGAGAGTTAAAATGTTCTGTCTCAATTCTCGAGAAAATAAAAGGCCCTATCTCATTTTTGAGGAAATGAAAGCGCTCTATTTCATTCTTGGGAGAAAAAAGCCCTATATCAAAATTTTTGAGTAAAAAAGCCCTGTCTCAAAATTTGTGAGTAAGAAAGCCCTATCTCGGAGATTTGGTGTGAGAAGTCGTGTCCCAAAATGGTTAAGCGTGAGAGTCATGGGACTGAAGAGAGAGTTTCGTTCATCTTTAGACTTTTATCTGAGTCACATGAGCCTCATTCTCAAAAGTTTTGGGACACGACTTCTCAGATCAAATTCTCGAGATAAGGCCTTTCTGTTCAAAATTTTTGAGATAGGGCTTTTCTTTCTTAAAACGTTTGAGGTAGGGCTTTTCAGTCTCTCAAAATCTCGAGAAACGGCTTTTTGAAGCTGATTTCTGAGATAGGGATTGTCTCAAACGTGAGATAGGGCTTCTGGATTCCTTAAGGGTTAAGGTTGCTTCAGGTGGTATTTTTCCTGACAATAGAAATCGCTGAAAATTTGCATAGTGAAAGATTTTATGGGTATGAAGAACATGTCAAAATTTCCGGAAGGTCTCGATATCTGAATCCGACATATTAATCCTCCAAATTTTGATGATTTACACGGAAATTGGGATTTAGGTTTTCGCCTTGAATATCATGAAATACAGAACAATAGAAAAACCTGGAAAAATTCATACTGATAGGTCATTACGAAAGGAGAATCCCTGCAAAACAGCGCGCGAAGATCATGAACCTGGTTTTGGAGATATCTCATTTTACAATAATCACATCACTAATAAACGGAGCAAAAATGCGGAAGATGAATTATTCCTAGTGTTTAGGGTCTTGAAAGCATTGATGTCAAGTTTCATCAAGACTGGTGGTTTCATTCAAGAGATATTCGATTTTTCAAATACTTCCTGGCGTTTGTCTCTCTCACATTCAGCTATCTATCTTTCTGTCACCGCATGAAGCATCTTAAGATAGGGCTGTTTACCTCTCGGGCGTTGAAGTGATATAGTAGCATCAGAGCCAACTTATAAGTCGAAGCTATCATAGAATTTCCACTAAATGCTGTCAAGTGTGTGCCTAAATTAGCTTGAGAGGTCCCCGTAAGAAAGGTAAATTCGCCAGAGGGTCCCTCCAATGAAACTTCATTCCCTCATTCGACGTGTTTTCGTCACGTTGTCCAGGTATCGCCGCCAACCGCTCCTTTACAGTAACGTTGCAATGTCCAACAAACATCTGAAGGCGGTAAGCAATCCCACGAAACCCGCATTACCAACTCTCTCCCATATTCATATCCAGTTTCAAGCCCGAAATCGAGTCAATTTTCTCACGCGACTCTCGACACTCGAACCAACGCGCAGAAACTACTGACCGAATCGCCTCCGAAAACTGGCAATACCAGTCGGTCGCTCGTCGTCTATATCCGGTCAGTGTTCGCGCACACCTGTACAGCTCGAGCGAGCGTATACGCGCAACTAGAATTGGCGAGGCTAGACCGCGCGGCTGACCAGCTCGTCTATAGCCGCGCCATGGGAATATCGGCTATTCTGCCCGTCCTAGATTCTGGACGCGCTGCCGGAAAGTGAATCTGATTTGGTCAAGCGCCTCTACACTCACTCTCACGCGCGCTCACGGGGCCGATTGAACGGGTTCTCGGTCAGCCCGTATTATGTACTATACCAGTTGCGGACGGGTGATCGCCCTGCATCCGACTGCAGACGGGGGGTCGCGACACGATACGGAGCTTCGTACACACGATGTGAGCTCGGCAAGAATCAGTCGACGGCCGGGCCCGATCGGGGTCACTACACTTGGGCCTCTCGCGATTTGATGCCTTCGAGAAAAGACAACGTCTCGGATTCGATTATGAGTTTTTTGGCTTGGCATAGTAGCCTAATTATTGAGCTAGTGAAGTGTTGTGTCAAGTGAAATTGGGCCAGTGGTTAACTTTTTGAAACTGTGATGTGAATTTTGGTTGTGATCCGGGGATGTGAATGTGCGTTCAGTAAGGAGTAGATTTGTATATTATGGATGAAACAATCATTCTGATGCAGTCAACGATGAATAGAGTTTTTCTTCTCAAGAATTAGTTAACTTATTTCTCACGGTGAGCTTTATCGTGCAAAGAGCAATCCGAATATGATTGTCAAATAAGAATGAGATAAAGATCGATAGAATCGGTATTTCGAAAAATTTTCGTTTCTGATCTCCTTCTCTCACAGTTCAACATTTATAGCCGCTACTTGTCATCCAGTATATTCATTATATTAGCAGAGGTTTTTCGGGATTTCACTTTATTTTTCCAATGTATTCGAAGAAAATAATCACAAAATATTAAAATACGATGATAATCATTATAGTTCACATAATAATGAGGGGATTTACTCAGATACCTCATGTGCGATACGAGACATTCGACTGCGGTAGACTGATCTTTACAAAGTATAAGGGGCGAAGATTTTTGTTTTAAAAAACTGTGTCATCAAGACTCTTCTCAACTCCCAAAAAGTATTCCTGATATTCTGTATAACCGGGATCAATCACAACATCATTGATTTCAATTAAATTTAAATCAGTTTAGGAGTTAGAACAAAAGAAGTACCTAGAGCTCATTACGTTCTCTCGTTACGTTCTCTCATTCTTGTTGTCTCTCCACTC
>JAPYYZ010011316.1:0-13217 GCA_030522705.1 Eretmocerus eremicus | reverse complement strand
GGGGAAGAGGAGGGAGGGAGGGGGGAGGGGGGGAGAGAGAGAGAGAGAGAGAGAGAGAGAGAGAGAGAGAGAGAGAGAGAGAGAGAGAGAGTGCGTGAACGGGAAGGTTGGCTGAGCGGTAATGCTCGCGGCGCGGCTCGTCGGAGGAGCGACGGGCCGCGTCGCGCGAAGTAGTACCTGGGGGGGAGGTGCAGCTATCCGTCAGGATCGCTGACGATGCACCGTGACGGCCGGCGCGCGGCGCACGTATGTAGCGCGGTCCGCCGTGCCGTCTCCGGTGAATCGTCATGTGACCAGGTGGGGCGCGGGGGTCCGGAACCACCGATGTCACAAGCGTCCCTGGCCGGAGCCCTGCATCTCCCGATGCAGCTGATCCACTCATGTTACATATAATCGAAGGCGTTGACCGCGTGTGGCTGTTTCTCTTTTCGGTGCTCGCGCAAGCGAGTGCGTGTACGTATGTGGTATGCGATGAATGATCGAGGGTGTCGTATGTCTGTGCGGGTCGCGTTTTCATGTCATATCCCGATCTCTCTCTCGTTCATAATCGTTTCATTCCTACATACTTCATTCTCTTAATTCTAATGATTACATGTATGAATATTGTCGTTGACAACTTCTAATTCGATTATATAATTCATTAGAATGGAAGTGTAAGATGGTTAATAACATATTTCTTGATTTTTTTTTAACAAATAATCAGTATCTTAGTATAAGTTCATAGTCTCTTATTGCGAGATTCCATATCATGCTGTAGTTGATTTTCCCAAAATTCATCTTCATATTCAAAATCCCCTGATGATGATAACGCTAGGATTGATATAAAAAGTAATAATAATAATAATAATAATAATAATGATTATCGTAAAATTTATAATCGTATTAAATTGACAAATTTGTCATGTGCCCTGAACCCCGCTTTCTCAAACTTAGATGAGGCTTGAAGTGCAGCTTTGCCGACTCAGGCAGAACCGACTATCCATCAGTCCCATGTTGGATTGCAGCTGCGCGAGATTTCTCGGCTGCTCATCATCGACTTTTTCTTGAGATGAGTTTGACTCTGATTACAGTTTTTAACAACTGTGTGTCTTCAAGCGAAAAAGTCTGATGCTTGCCTCATTGATTTTGATCTCTGTAAAACTTCTTTCTACTCTCAAAACTGTTTTAATAGCTGGGAGGTGGTGTATACTATTCGGACAGATTGTTACTGCGATCAATTAGTTTTGAAGACTCTGACTTTTTCCTTTGGTCTCAAGGGTACCCTTTTTCCATAGCTTAGGGCCTTTTCCGGGCTTCAACTCGGATTAATAGCTCGAATGTCACTTGAAACCTGTCTCTATGCGTTATTGACGCTACTTATATGGGTTGTGTGTAGTATAGTGTGCCGTGCAGTGTGAGTTTTTTTCAATTTGTGGTCGCTACATTGGGTTTCTGGGTGGAAGGTTGTCCGGGTGTATGCCATTCCGATGTATCGCGTATATCGATGCAGCTCGGGCCCCATACGTCCTATTTCGCTGAAATTTCGCGGGTGGGTATCTTTCATTTTGGGTTAACATGTGCGATAGATTTTCCGAACAAACTCGGAAAATTTTGGAGGGTTCCCCGGTGAAGATGTGATTTGGTCCCCATGTGACCCTGATGACGAGTAATCGGTCTCTCCTCGTGCGATTCTCGCTCTTTCTCTCTATATTCGAGGGCGATTGTAGAGATTTATCGGAGCTGGTCTCCACGAAGCTTGAGAATCTTTCTCTCTATGCTGTACCTCACTGGCTGACGTCATGCGCCACTGCTTCCGCTCGAAGGCTGATAAGCGACGTGAGATGCTTGTTTTCGAGGCGAAGCATGTGGTGGCTGCTTGATCTGTGCTCTCGATGTCAGATCTTGAGATCGACGGGTCTCATCAATGCTACTCGCGCGCATGAATGGTGGGCCTCGATGTGGCTTCGACTTTGCGGCCAATATATAGTACGGTTCCGGCCTGTTGTTTTGTGTGGTCGTCACGCGGCTGTCCTTCGCCTACGCGTGTGTGATTGCCGAATGTGGTGTGGCGGCGGGTGTTGTGAATCGTGTTTTTTGTGACTTGTGTTTGTGAGGGGTGGTTTTTGCGGTGGTGTCATCCTGTGTGTGCCAGGTGTGGGGTGCGCTGATGGTGCAGCGAGAAGCTGTGACGCGGTTTATGACGCCGACCTGAAGTGGCCTGGTCGCGCTGGTCCTCGCTCGCTCCCAGGTCATAGCCCATGGATTCTCCCAGCAGCTTTATGCAGTGGAGAGCGGCTTGGCTCGTGGGTTTGCTATCTAAGCTTACTTCAAGGAGACGCCCACTTGTACTCAGTATGAATCGGTGAGTCTTGGCCTCTTTTTGAATTGTGTTCGCGCGCGTGGGTATGTGTTCCGGTCGTGCCGACGACAGAATGTGATATTGGTGATGCGTTATGATATCGTACTCGAATTTTCGGGTGCGTTCCAAGCGTGCGGTGGGCTATGGAGTATGGTGATGCTGTGTAATGTGTCCTGAATTATGGCAGGATTTCAAGTACATGTTGTTTCTGCTTTGAAAAAAAATATGATTGGTTTTCTATCATGGAAAATACGTTTGCTATAAATATAATGCATTCCAATTTAATCCACTGTGAAGTCTAAAATTTATTTGTTTCGAAGTCTTGCAGTTATCTTTTTCGCGCTCGAAAATTGATTGATCTATCGCAATGACTTGACCTTGTCTCTCGATTCGAAGCTTTTTTCTCAACTTATTTCCACGTATCTCCCTGCTGATGGTTCTCGATGATCGGTTCTTCGGTCGATGTCCTCGGCGATGAAAAGAAATGGGCTCTATGCGAGGGTCGGATGATGAATGTGCGCTTGATGTTCCTATTGGCGATGTTGAGTGCGCGCCCGGCGTTCTCGCTGATCTGACGGCGGGCCTTGCGCTTGGAATTGGTTGGTGCTGGAGGTGTGGAACTCGTTAGACGGCGAGCGATGGCAAGTGCGCGCTCGTTCTCTATGCGTGCCCTAGACCTGCTCGGTCTGCGGGTCGTAGCGTTCACCCGACGGTGAGAGGCGAGTGTTGTGCTCTCGTCTTTCCGTTGTTCCCTGGTGTTGCGACGGTTGATGTGTCCCGTGAGATGGGTTGGGGTGGTTGGCGATATAGCTCAACTGTTGTATGGCGCCCATGGGTATTCTTTCGTCCGCCGATTCGCCAGATTCTCTCGGTTTTTCTGCGCATAATATATCACGGGCGGTAGTAAAAATTGACAAATATGGTTTTACAATTTTGTGAGCGATTTTAACTCCCAAAATTGTTATGATGGTTGCTATTGATCCAATGAGTATGTATATAGGCAATTTACTCTCTACTAAGTCGTAAAATTTTTTTGATACTACCCTGTATTCGCTAATTTCGCGTACTTTAGCGATGATATCGTGTAGACTCGGTGCGGATTCCAGAGCTTCCACATGGGCTGGAGAGAGCAGCCCTTGCTCTTTGCGTAGGATATCATGCATGACCTCGTAAATGTGGGATCCATTTGCCTCGCTTGGTGTCCTCTTTAGCAGCTCCTTGATGTTCAGATCCAGATTCTGGAATATCGGTGAGGTTTGGGTCATCTCGATGTTTTTGGACGTTGTCAGACGTGCGTTGGGTGAGATGGCCATACACCCTGGTAATAGCCTTAAGATTCCGGTGCCATTGATTGGAGTAGATAGATGCTCACTTCCTCTGCATTGGATGAAGAGTCGCTCCTCATCCAATGTTGAAAATACCCAGCTGTTGGTCTCATGTAACCTCATCCAATAGGTCTCGTGCATTTTCGTAACCCGGATGTCGCAGATTGATACATCTGTAATTTCTCTGTTCAAAGTCATCTCAATTTCACATGACGATTTTGCAACGAGCTCTTTGACAGGTAGTGGGTTCTTGCAGATCTTCCTGCCGCGGAGCTCACCGCAATCGACTAGGTTACTACGATGGATTATATATAAGTATTCGCTATTGTGTCCAGTGCAGAATAATGACATTTTGGATATACGTATGCAAAAGTCCCTCCAAGATGACTTTGTGAACTTTGCAAAACAGGAAGAGCAGATGCTCTGAACAAGGAGTATTCTGCTGAGTCCAGAAGTGGGATTTCCATTGAATATATCAATGTCTGATTGATCAGTACTATTGATATTTTCGAGATTTTAGCGATTCCGAGCGTTGACCCATTATTATCCGTTCTTGGGCATCTCACCTCTGGTAAAGCATTTTTGATGGTCTCAGCTGATTTCTCAATAACCCTGGGTGGCATGAAATGTGCGTGGATCGAGCCTTGAGATGCAAACGATATACCTTCGATTAGCATTCGGACAATAAATTCATATTCATTCGCTGCGGATTGAATTACTTGAATGGCATCACTACATAATAATTCTGTATCGATTTTGTTGACATTCACTGAAAATTTTTTGATTGTGATCTGGAGGTTATCTAATTTCTTAGAGTGTCTGCCCAATTCGGACTCGATCAGCTCGGTTTGATTTGCTAACAATTCAACTATTCTACGTGTATCGTTCGCTTTCGTCTCGATTATGTTTTTGAGTTCGTTCTCTGATCGCTCGTCGAGAGTTTCAGAAATAATTTTCATGCCCTTCCCTACAAATGGCAGCCAAGATCTCCGTTGGAGGGGGCTTTTGTACGTCAGCAGCTCCATGGTGCGCTGCTCGTCCCTGCTCGTGTCACTGATCTGCTGATGCATGAAGTTCAGCTGTGTCATCGTAATTTATTGAGGCAAGTCGGGCTCAGCTGGCACCACGCTTCCCTCAGAGTGGCCGCCGTCGCTGACTGTTGACTCAGCTCGATGCGCTGCACAATTGTCCATGTTGTACTGGAAGTTGACAGCAGGGCTATACGTTCTACTAAGTCCTGGCGTGCGCTCCAGAGGTGTAATGAATTTGGATTGATGGGGCCCTCCGCTTGCACTGGAAAATTTTGTACATTTTTCAGAATTTTGGCCGAAACATATACTGATCGAGAATAGTGTTCTGATGATGCGGGCCTCGTGCCTGGGCCGGAGTTTATGACGGCCAGGTGCGAGGTCGCATTTGATTCTACCGTGCAGCTCAATTTCTGACATACTTATAGAAAATTGCACGTGATTTGAAATCTCTCGTAGTGGAATTTTTGGTCTTTAGTGTATCCTCAATGTGCTCAGTGGCTCGTCCCTGGTCCGGAAGATTTTTCAGCCCTTGACGAGTACGCTGAGGCGTTGACGTATGATTGTGCGATGTTATGAGTAAAATATCAGCGTTTTGAGTTTTGAAGTTGGCTTCGGCTTCCTCAACTTTGACGTCTGCACATCTTTTGATCTGGTCGATTCTGACCACTTTCGTGACGGTGCCATTTATGAATGTGACATTTTTCGTCGAATAATTCATATCTAGAATTTCGTATGGACCAATGGATTGCGGACTCATCTCATTCTTGATTGGCAATTTGAGATCGTGGACAAGTTCACCTTCACGGAAATAGCGGCTCATGGCTTCCAAATCGAAATAATGTTTCGCACGATACTTAGAGTAGTTGATGTGGAGGGTAGCTAGAGATTGTATCTGCCGCAGCTCCTGCCTCCTCTCGGTATTGAAGTCATCATAGGTTTCCATGTTGTCTCGTAGGGCTATGAAGAATTGGTGACCTGACCTTGTGTCCCAGCAGCAGGGTGAATGGTGGATATCCCGTGCTTGCATTCTCCATGGCGTTGATGGAGTATTGGGCCAGTGGGAGTACCAAGTCCCAGTCTGCGCGGTCCTTTGCGAAGGCCTTGGGGAACTCCGTGAGCGTTGCGTGCATCCTTTCTATCATTCCATCACTCATAGGCGAGTTGTCTGATGTATGATATTTTTTCATGCCAAATACCTCTGCAAACTCATTTAAGACAATATTAATAAAATGTTTGCCTTGATCGCTCAAAAGTTTCCCAGGTGGGCCGAAATAGCATATGACTCTGTGTAATAGACCTCTCGCGACCTCGTGTGCCGTGGCGCGGCGCGTAGGGATCAGAATAACATAGCGTGTTTGCTGATCTCGAACTGATATAGTATATTAAGCAACGATGTCGAAAAGTAGACTTTACGCACGAGTTTGAAAACTTTACACACTAGGGCGATACTCAGCGCACTGGGAAGATACTTTTCGACACTTCGTGCGTGAAAGTGCACTTTACACACGGACTTGTGACTTTCACTCACGAATTATCGAAAAATATCTCTCAATACACGGCCGCAAATGTTGGATTTCGCAACCTCGTGGATTTCGCAACCTCGTGATGATTCCGACCCTCGCCTTCGGCTCGGGTTGGAAAAAATCACTCGGAATGCGAAATCCAACTTCGACTCCCTTGTATCGAAATATACTATTACGCACCAAACCGCGAAGCGGCGAGTGCGTGAAGTATCTTCCCAGTGCGTAAAGCATCGCCCTAGTGTGTCAAGTTTTCAACGAATGCGCAAAGCTTTCGACAGAGTTGCTTACGCTATTTTTCTCAATTTTGTGTGGGAAGTTAGTATTCTGTCGGCCAAACAGATAAAAAATAATCGAGCTGCGATCGAGGAGGTTGATCTTTTACACGCAGTTTGCTTGTTTGTTAGAATGATGGGCGTCGAATATTTAGGGAGCGCAGAATCATTTGTCGATCGCACCCACCATATCAGGCCTCGTTCAATGTAAACGAAAACTGAGAACGGGAGGGAGGATAGGACGCCAGGCGGGGTCCAGGGGGCGAAGCCCCCGCCGGGGGGGTTCGGGGGTTGGAGCCCCCCCGAATGGAAAAGAATTCTGAAAAATGTATCCAAAAGATTGTCTGTTACATAAAAATAATATTTTGAAGCCAGTTCTAGTATCAAAAATGCTGTGAAGAGAGTGATAAGAGTATGACTCTCAATTTGTGAGAATCAGATTGACTTTCGAAAGTGAGCAATTCATGCCTTAATACTATTGTGAATTAGAGATGAATATACTATCGAGAATTCGGTCTAAATGAATTGGTGGTTCTATGGAGTGATCAATTAGGAAAACTATAATCCATATACAAATATCACAAAATTTCATTTAAAGTAAAGTCAGAATTATCATTTTCTAAATGTCATTGTGAACGTGAAATTAATCAATTAATTCGATTGCTTAAGCACAATAAAATGTACTCTTTCACAATGTTCTCATGGATCAATAGCACAATCACAAATATCTTGCAATTGAGAACACCTGAAATCTCCATAGGAGAGAAGACGCTCACGACGGAAAAATTATTGTCAATGGCCAGATTTTTCGTTTTAATCGAACTGCGATCCAAAACGTGAAGGGGTTCCTCCAAAATTTCGGAATACAGCGTGCCGCGTCCCGCGTGGCGTCGTTTCGTAGTTCACAAGCGACCGACGCCAACCGCGATTGCAGTGTCTCCATGGAGCGACGATGTCGTATCGTGGGTAATATTGAGTTCGATCATCCGGTCGACGTGGGAAGTTCAAAGAAGCTCAATGAAGCGTGGATCAAACAAGGGAACATCGATGCGTAAAGATATGTGACGGTGTGTAAAGTGATACTTCACGCACCCATTGGCAACTTTACACACGCAACTTTACACACCGGTGCGCAAAAACTCCTTCACGCCGCGCGTAAAGTTTTTCACACACTAATTTCACGCACATGATTGAGAAAAGATATATTTGAATCCTCTCTTTGACTGATGTGGAGGTTGGTAAAAGTCAATGGCTATCTTATCGAACACTCGCGCTGGAGTCTCGGTGATTCTTAATGGCATGCGCACTTTGTGTCTAACCAATTTGTCTATTGCACAATCGTCGCAGCGCTCGACTACTGATTTTACATCCTGTCTCATTTTCCTCCAAAAGTATGAGTTACTCAAAGCGGCATAAGTTTGGATTACACCGCGGTGACTACCGCATACCGACGCGTGGAATTCCTCGATCAGTTTCAGTCTGTCAATGTCTGGGGGAACCTTGAGGCTGTGCTTGAAAATCACTGCTCGGATTGGTATTCCTTCAAAAATTTTTTCAAAATTCCAGTGACTTCAGCCCATAATGTGAGTGATAGCATCTGAGTATTCTGAATGATGCCTATGCTCTTCCATTCTCTCTTCTGGACTATGTTCTTCACATTTTTGAAGGTTTTCTTGATATCCATTCGCAGTGGTTCTTCCTCGAGGTATTTTCTGACAGGTAGGGCAAACGTGAAAATTTCCCAAGACTGGAATTTGTGTACATCACCGATAGAGAAAGCGCCCGAGCTCATCTTTTTGGCCTGAATATAATCTCTCTTCATTAGTGACGCCACTGCATCTGTACTCAAATCGCCATTGCATGAAGCAAAAAATGCTAAGTTCTCTCTTTACCGAAATGGGTGCTCGTCGACAACGCAAAGTTCTTGCAACGGATCTGGTTGCTCATTGTCGCCGAGCGCCCACGGTGGTTTCTCACGCAGCGGACCAGCTTGCGCTACTTGATATCTGTTGAGTGCTGATGAGTGAGCTTCCGCTCGCGTTTTTGGCTCATCAGGTTGCTGTTAGGAGTGAGACTTTTCAGGAGTGTCTCTTTTCGCACTTGGGTTCTCCTGAAACTCGAGCGGACGTTCGGGTCCGTTTTCGCTCCGTTTGCGGTTCCCTTCTCGTTTCTTGCGCGAGTCCGTGCTTGCGATATCCTCAGTCGGTAGCATGGGAGTGGAATGCTGACTCAACATGTCCAAATGCAAATGGTCTGTCACCTCGTTCTGACTTGAGTGGAAAAGAGCGTACGAAAATTCTCCCGTCGTTCTTAAGCAATGCACGCATACATTCTTATTGTAAAGGCGTGAGAACAGGAAAATACAGTCACCATTCCTGTACTCGGTGACACTCGTCAGAATTTCTACTGCCGACTCAGCGACGGTACACAACTCGAATAATAAATTGCCTGCGCACAAAAGATCTGCTCGTAAGTCGAGTGCATGGATATTTAGACCGCAGCATCTGATCAAGGACCAGAATAAGCAATTCCCGGGCGGTAGATCTGGCATATTGATTCTTCTTTTTAAGACAATGTGCTCCTCTGAGCATGGATTCGATAGCTGGAATTGCTTGAACTTTTCATCCAATAAAGTTTCCTTCAATGGGCTAGACTTTTGTGGATTTTGTGATACTCAGGCATCCATTTCCATTTCGACTGCTAATTGGCACCCCATAGGCTCGCGCCGCAAAGATTCCACTGTGAGCGCTTCACTATCCGATTCTTTCCGTGGTGGTGCGGGAGTTAAAAGTTCGCTTCGCATCACGCGGTTCGTCGGTAGCGCGTCAGGCCGCAGCTGGCTCGTATCGTCTTGCCTTCGCTTGCTCTCCTCCGCGTTGGTATGCGGCTTATCGCTTCGCGCGGTATAACGAGCCACGAGATCGTCACGTTGCACTTCCCTCTGTTGCTTGATCTCGCTGTCTTCACACTTCTCTTGACCGTCGATTTTTACTACGCTCGTATCCGGTGAGTCGCGATTTTGCTCCTGCTCTGCTGCTGCGCTGATGAATAATGGGCCACCATTGCCCTTCGCTATTAAATGTCCGCTCGGATTGCGCACTTGAAAGTCTATGGAATAGCCATCGAACGAGTCTCTCGGAATTGCTGTGGGGTACTTTTGGATTTTGGAATCGCGCTCTTCTTGTATTGAAGCATTCAAAATCTGAGTTTTTGGATTTAATTGCTCGTACTGAATAGTCTCAACGCTTTGAATTTTCGGCAATGGTCTCTCAGATTTGAGTTTTTGATTTTTGCGACTTGAGTTGTCTCAGTGGATATCGTCTCGAATATGAGGATATTGATCCTGTTCCATTCCAGAATTTTGAACATTTGGAATTTCTACAGTTCCTTGGGGTGGATCCGACAGGATTTCCTGGCATCGTTCAATTTTCGTGGCAATTTGGGATTGGCCCCTCAGACTTCCAAGTGGGCTATCTTCCCTCGTGTGAATATCCTCGCTCTCGGGTATTTGTTCTGAGTCTGAGTGAGCCGGTGGTGGTGCAGAAGCATAGGGTTTGTTGACTTGTATGTTCAAAGGGGTGTAGCGATTTTCCAAGCGTTGTGACGAGCGCGTTTTTTGGAAAATTTTTCTCGGGCGTTTCTGCTTGCTCGGGCGTTTACGCACTGTTGGCTCGGCTCTACCTCGGATTCGTATTCCGTTTGAGTTCCCGCATGATTTTTCTTCGCGGTCTGGACATCTTCTCCCGTTGACTCGGTTTCGGAAACCTTCGCTTTTTTGGCCCCCGCTGTACGCGTCGCTCGCGTTTTGAATACGCGACCTGGCGGACAGTTGGCGTAACAAGATGGACTTTCTGCCACTTGCTTCTCCGCGAGTGGGTACAGTTCGCGGCGCGGTAATTCGGGGTCGGCTTCGACTTCTCAAATGGCTGGGTTCCGTGACAACGCATCGGCTGCATCGTTTTCTTTGCCGGGTCTGTACACTATTTTGAAATCATAGCCTTGTAATTCTGCTTTCAAACGGTCAAATCCTACGCCTCCTTTTTTTGACCTATTGTAGGAGCGCAAAGCCTCGCAATTGGTCCGGTTTGATACTGCCATTGCCGACGATATGGCCTAAGACTTGAATTTGACGTTTCAAAAACTGACATTTTTTCGGCGCGATCGTGAAGTTTGCTTCAGTACTACAGTTCATGGATTTTCTGAATTTTTCTCCGTGTTGAACCAAATTTTCCGCCCATAAATACAGGTCGTCGCAATATGGAGCCAAATTATCGACTCCGAGAGATGAAAAGGCTCGGAAAATTCCCTCATTGAATGTGTCCGGAGATCCTTGCATCCCTTGCGCCATGCGGGCGTGTTTGATTTGTCCAAGCGGCGTACCTACCGCCGTGTAGGGCGCTGACTCTGGGCTCATCTTTACTTGGAAAAAACCGTGCAATGGATCGACGACTGTAATGTACCGCGCGGATGATAATTGGTCGATGATGTCCTCTGTGAATGACAGAGGCTGACATGTGTCAACGGTGTCTTCATTGAGTGCGCGGAAAGCGGCGACGAAACGGAATCTCTTCGTTCCATCTTTATCCGGTGTTTTTGGTACAAGGAAGCAATTCGATCTCCAGGGCGATCTGGACGGACGCAGTTCTCCAAGCTCACTCAATTTCTGGACCTCTTTTATCATGGGTTCTTTTGACGCTGGAGGCAGTCTATACCTCTTGGCTCTTATCAGTTTTCCCGATTCCAATTCTATTTCATGTTCGATGACATTCGTGGCTTGCAAGGGTTTTCCGTCGTTTTTCTCGCTCACCGGCGGCACAATTTTTGTTGCAACGTCGATGCGCCCAACGCACGGGGATCGCAGCGGACAAGCGATTAGTTTAAATGCTGGTTCAAATTTTGAGCCGGTTGATTTTGGGTCGGAGCAAGTGGAGCTTGGGGATGGCTCATTTGTGGCTGTTGGTCTTGAGCTTGCGGGGGTTGTGCGTGTGGAGCTTCTGGTTGGGCGTAATTATATTGCACTCCACTCGTGTTATTCGGAGTCACGGAATGTTGATCGGAACCCAGTTAATAGTTGTCACCCTGTTGTGGAGGTGCATTGTTCTGCTCGTGAATACTCCTATTATGGCCGCCTCCACCTCTACCGCGGTAACCTCCTCGGTTCCGGTTAGTGCTCGGCCGGTCAATGTACACTTCGCGTTTTCTGAAATCGGCCTCCAAAATCCAACAAACTTTCGCGTCATGGCCGGGTTTTTCACAATTTTGGCACTTTCCATTGTCACTCCCTTTCTTGTAGCATTTTGATTCGACGTGATTCGTGAGACCACAGTAAGAGCAAACGATTCGTGAGTCTGCCATCCGGACGTTGGCTTTATTTGCGACTGAAGGGTTGGTCTGTGTTTGTGGAAGATCCGTATTTGGATAGTTTTTACGTTGTAGCGCTGCTTGTTGAGCATATTTGATTGACTCGCGTATATTGCCCGGCCGATAGCTTTGCACCACGCCCTCAAGCAAGGTACCAATGCCTATTATGGAGCGCGTCAAAGCCGCTTCGTCAGCGTCTCGCGTGCGGGATGTTATCTCGGATCGAGTGTACTGTGTTTTCTTTTTTCATTGAGCAACTCTTTAATTCGGACATAATATCGTCCAGAGAATCTATCAGAGTGAATTGCTCTTCCAGTTCTTCCAGAAAAAGCTCGACTGACCCAAATTTCAATACTGTCGATCCGAATAACGATTTTGCTGTCCCTCTCAGTTCACTTGCAATGTTCATCAGAATCATACGATCCGATTTGGGCCCACCTACGCTTGCTGCTATTCTGACCGCGGCGCAAAACGCGTCCAAGGAGTCTGAGTCTCCGTTGAACTCTCTGACGGCCTTCAGTAGTTTATGAAGGTGTACGTCTACCCCTGCTCTCGAAATTGTTTGGCCCGGTGAGTGCGTGTGACGTTGAGAAAATTGAACTCGCTCATCCAAATTATGAAAGCGCACCCCTCGAGGTGTGGCTCCATTGAGTGTGGAAGGTTCTTGAGTAACTGTATGAGGTGGCCATTGTGACGTGCCATTCTGTCTCATCCCTTCAGAACTGTGCGGTATTCTATGATTTACATTGAAATTTCGCGGTGTGTAACGTCCACGACGTACATCATTAAGGCCTAAATTTCCTCTAGGCATATTGCACTCACGTACTGAGATGTCTCGGTGATTTGAATTGTGATTTGGTTGTGACGCGCGTGAGTTCAATTCTCTCAACATCTCGGCCATTTTCGAAAAGCTCATTCCCCGGAGGGAATTTTCAAACGACGACTCTCCTTGTTTAGGTACCGTTTTTCTCGTAAACTCAGCAGCTTCATAAGACTGAAGGTTTCCTGTTACAGCTTGATTTATCGGACATTAAGTAAAATTACGTTGTGTCGGCTTCTGATTCGATGTTTGTACGCCTGTTGCCATTTTTGGTGGGCAATCCCATGGCGTTTGTTGATTACTTTGTAATGGAATTTGTGGAGAGGTAATGGGCGTGATTGGTCTCGGTGAATTATTTCGACTCCGGAAATGATTTGTGTTACTCTCCAAATTCTGAGGAAACGCTCCATTTCCTTGACCGGGACCATTCTTCGATTGAGCAAAATCGGGGTTCAGCGAAAAAGTATCTCCCAATCTAATGTTCTGCTCATGAGGCTGCTGTTGCTTACACAGAAAAAGTTGTCCGTCTGGACCTGTCAGGTAGAAA